>BQNB010006148.1:10388-38984 GCA_026074375.1 Tanacetum coccineum | reverse complement strand
CATATATTCGGCGGTCCCCATCATTAGGGAATACCCCGTCAATAGTGTGGGTCCGCCAGTAGGTGTCAATGAGTGAAGGATACTCGTGAGTGTCTGAGGCCTGCCTCTGTACATACACACGCATATAAGATGAAACTAATTAAAAACGACAAATCACAACACACCAAAGCGTATAATCACTCATCAGAGGTTGTCTTGTGTTATCTATTACTGGCGGTGGCGTAGGTGGAGCTGGTTCACCGTGTTCCACCCATATTTTATAACCGGGGTACATCTCCTCATTGGCACTGGCATATAACTCTTCAAACTCGTTACGTGTAGCTGGAGTCGGTTCGTTACTTGTCTCACCAATATCTCCTTGAGTTGGTTCATTGTGTTCATTATTCGGAGGAATATAGCTAAGATCATTAAGTAACACTGTCATGTCACTCATCAGAGGTTGTCTTGTGTTATCTATTATTGGCGGTGGCGTAGGTGGAGTCGGTTCACTGTGTTCCACCCATATTTTATAACGTGGGTCCCACCCTTGTCTCATAATGTGGTCTGAAAGGTGTTTGATGTGTACCCATAATATATTTTGACAAGACTTGCATGGACATTTTATTTTCCCGGCACTATTCACTAACGGCTTGCAATGATCGACGAATTTTTGAAGACCGATAAAAAATAATGGTTCATGACGTTGTAAAAGGTTCCAAGTCTTATCATCGAATACCATAACTGCGTTTTAACGATACATTTAGTTATTATATGCAACTTAATTAAACACATTCAAACGAGGAATACGAGATGTTTTGTTCACCTAGTGCAACTATGGAAGGCAATCCTAACCCACTCTTTGAATGATTCGTCTCATATATGAATGCGTATAACCGATTTACTATTTGAGAAAATTTCGGCAGCATTTCCCCTCAACTCCCCAAATATGTGTTTAAAGACATATTCGTAGGAGTAAAGGAGAAACACTGTCGAAATCATCTCAAATAGTAAACCAATTATACGCATTCATATCCTAAATGAGACAAAACATTCAAAAAGTAGTCCCAAACTGGGGACTTTCCAAAATTAATTTCTGATAAATTAATTTCGGACGAATTTTCTATAGGATGATTAATTTCAGACGGGGATTTTCAAAAATTAATCACTAAAATTCTAAAATCCTAAAATCCTAAACAAATATACATTTAATAAAGGAACAAACATCAAATTATATCAAATTATCAACATAAGGAGTGTTTGGTTTGCGTTTAGTAACTATACACGTTCCCTGACGACATGTCGCCGGGGATAACAAAAGGAAAAAAAAATTGTACCTTCGGTGGCTACTACGGCTCGGCTGTGGACACGGCTACCAACTGCTAAACAAAAAAAGTTTAACACATTTTTATAATTAACACCAAATTATACTAAACCTTATCACAATTAAAAAAATTAAAACAAAAATTACAATGGTGGACTCGGCTAGTGTTACAAGAGGGTTTAGAAAAGAAGTATAAGAATTATCATGTAGAGGGGTTAGAAAAGAATTATGGTTTAGAGGAGGAGGAGGTGGTGGCGGTATTAATTGTGCTCATGTGCTCGTGTGAGGAGGTCGTAAGTGGTGGTGGGTTATGTGGTGAGTAGTGGTGGTGGTGGGTTCAATAGTGGTGGTGCCGGAGGTGGTGGTGGGTGAGAAGTGGTGGTGATATTTTTAAAATCGCCTAGGAGATGGTTATTTTTATGTTTTACGTTTTGGTATGTTTCTGTAAACACAGATCTTGTTTTAGTACCAGACTTATCCCCGGCGACATTCCCCAGCGACAAAGTCGCTGGGGAAACCATACTTTTGTCCTTTAGCGGAAAATGGCGCGATAACGAAATAATTGGAGGGTTTTTTCGCAAAAGTTAAAATGGTTTCCCCGGCGACATGTCGCCGGGGAAAGTTTTACTAAAAAATTTACTAATTTTTTTTTAATATATCAAAACTATATTTTTACTAAAATTTTTATTAATATATCAAAGCTATATTTATTAAAAAACTTGAGTTTTTAATAATTAATATTTATAAAATATATTATTTAAAATTATTTTTTATAAAATATATAATTATTATTTACAATTATTTTTTATAAAATATATAATCGGTTCGTTTCGGCTGGGTCGGTCCGGTTTCTCGGTTCGTTCCGGTCGGTTCGTATATAATTATTATTTAAAATTATTTTTTATAAAATATATAATTATTATTTACAATTATTTTTTATAAAATATATAATCGGTTCGTTTCGGCTGGGTCGGTCCGGTTTCTCGGTTCGTTCCGGTCGGTTCGTATATAATTATTATTTAAAATTATTTTTTATAAAATATATAATTATTATTTACAATTATTTTTTATAAAATATATAATCGGTTCGTTTCGGCTGGGTCGGTCCGGTTTCTCGGTTCGTTCCGGTCGGTTCGTATATAATTATTATTTAAAATTATTTTTTATAAAATATATAATTATTATTTAAAATTATTTTTTATAAAATATATAATTATTATTTACAATTATTTTTTATAAAATATATAATCGGTTCGTTTCGGCTGGGTCGGTCCGGTTTCTCGGTTCGTTCCGGTCGGTTCGTATATAATTATTATTTAAAATTATTTTTTATAAAATATATAATTATTATTTACAATTATTTTTTATAAAATATATAATCGGTTCGTTTCGGCTGGGTCGGTCCGGTTTCTCGGTTCGTTCCGGTCGGTTCGTATATAATTATTATTTAAAATTATTTTTTATAAAATATATAATTATTATTTACAATTATTTTTTATAAAATATATAATCGGTTCGTTTCGGCTGGGTCGGTCCGGTTTCTCGGTTCGTTCCGGTCGGTTCGTATATAATTATTATTTAAAATTATTTTTTATAAAATATATAATTATTATTTACAATTATTTTTTATAAAATATATAATCGGTTCGTTTCGGCTGGGTCGGTCCGGTTTCTCGGTTCGTTCCGGTCGGTTCGTATATAATTATTATTTAAAATTATTTTTTATAAAATATATAATTATTATTTAAAATTATTTTTTATAAAATATATAATTATTATTTAAAATTATTTTTTATAAAATATATAATTATTATTTACAATTATTTTTTATAAAATATATAATCGGTTCGTTTCGGCTGGGTCGGTCCGGTTTCTCGGTTCGTTCCGGTCGGTTCGTATATAATTATTATTTAAAATTATTTTTTATAAAATATATAATTATTATTTACAATTATTTTTTATAAAATATATAATCGGTTCGTTTCGGCTGGGTCGGTCCGGTTTCTCGGTTCGTTCCGGTCGGTTCGTATATAATTATTATTTAAAATTATTTTTTATAAAATATATAATTATTATTTACAATTATTTTTTATGGTTGTACATTCGATGTTCAACGGACGAGTCGATATGGTATGGTTATACATTAGACGTTCAACGGACGAGTCGATATGGTATGGTTGTACATTGTATATAATTGATTATATTAAAATGATTTTTTATAAAATATTTAACTTTTTATAAAAAATATACAATTTGGTTCGTTTTCTTTTTCTGGCCGGGTCGGTCCGGTTCCCTCGGTTCGTATATTAATTATAATTCGAAATGATTTTTTATAATTAGTTATCCCCGACGATATGTTAGGGTTGTACGTTAGACGTTCAACGGATGAGTAGATATGGTATGGGTTGTACATTAGACGTCAACGGACGAGTCGAGATTGTATGTTTTACATTTGTCGTCATACGGAATGTGTCGAGAAGTTGGGTTATAGTTAGAACGTTCATACGACGAGTCGAGATGTTAGGGTTTACATTAGGAGGTTCAACGGGTCCGTGTCGATATAGTATGGTTATTCATTAGAGTTCAACGGACGAGTAGAGATGTTAGGGTTATAATTAGACATGCAATGGACGAGACGAGTTGGTATGGTTATAATTAGAGTTTCAACGTCGGAGTAGATATGTTATGGTTCCCCCTCCCATCCATATAATTAGGACGTTAAACGGTCGAGTCGATATGGTATGGTTATATTTTGACGTTCAACGGAGAGTCGTTATGTTATGGTTAGACATTAGACGTTCAAACGGACGAGTCGGATATATTATGGTTGTGTACATTAGACGTTCAAACGGACGCAGTCGATATGTATGGTTATACATTAGACGTTCATGGACGAGTCGAGATGATAGGGTTTACATTAGACGTTCAAACCGGTGTCGAGTCAAGATGGAATGGTTATACATTAGACGTTCAACGTACGAGTCGATATGATCTGGTTTATACATTAGGACATTTAACGGACGAGTCGATCGTTATGGTTGTACATTGACCGTACATACGGCGAGTCGATATGGTATGGTTATAACATTAGACGTTCAACTGGCGGAGTAGATTTGTTATGGTTGTACATTAGACGTCAAAAGGCAGAGTCGATATGAGTATGGTTCTACATTAGACGTCATACGGACGAGTGAGATGTTAGGGTTTTTCATTAGAGTTTCAACGGACGAGTCGAGATGGTCGTAATCGGTTATACATTGGACGTCATAGTACGAGTCGATATGATTGGTTATACATTAGACGTTTAACGGCGAGTTCGATATGTTATGGTTGTAGCATTAGACGTTCAACGGACGTGTCGATATGGTAAGGTGTACATTAGACGTTATCGGACGAGTCGAGATGTTAGGGTTATACATTAGACGTTCCAACAGGACGAGTCGAGATGGGTATGGTTTATACATTAGACGTTCAACGTTATGAGTCGATATCGATATGGTTATACATTTGACGTCCTTTAACGGACGAGTCGATATGTTATCGGTTGTACATTAGACGTTCATACGGACGAAGTCTCATATTGGTATGGTTATTACATTAGACGTTTCAACGGCGAGTAGATATGGTATGGTTTATTCATTAGACGTTCACACGGACGAGTCGAGATGTTAGGGGTTTACATTAGTCGTTCAAATGGACGATCGATATGGTATTGGTTATTACATTAGGGTTCAACGGTTGTTCGAGATGTTAGGGTTATAACATTAGCCGAGTTAAAACGGAAGAGTTCGAGAAGTTAGGGTTATACATTCGGGTACAGCGGATGAGTCGAGGATGTTAGGGATTCTACATTAGAGGTTCAACGATGCGTTCGATATGTTAGGGGTTATACATTAGGAGGTTCAACGGAATTGAGTCAGAGATGTTTAGGGGTTTTATATACACTTAGACGATCAAAGTACTCCTGCCAAAAACTCCCGCCAAATACTCCCGCCAAATACCCCGCCAAATACTCTGCCAAAAAACTCCCGCCAATACTCCGCCAAATACTTTCCCCGAAGTAATCCCGTCAAATTCCCGCCTAAATAAATTTTTATACCATGTATGAGTCGATATGTTAGGGTTATACATTAGACGTTCAACGGACGAGTCGATATGGTATGGTTATACATTAGACGTTCAACGGACGAGTCGATATGGTATGGTTATACATTAGACGTTCAACGGACGAGTCGATATGGTATGGTTATACATTAGACGTTCAACGGACGAGTCGATATGATATGGTTATACATTAGACGTTCAACGGACGAGTCGATATGGTATGGTTATACATTAGACGTTCAACGGACGAGTCGATATGGTATGGTTATACATTAGAGGTTCAACGGATGAGTCGATATGTTAGGGTTATACATTAGAGGTTCAACGGATGAGTCGATATGTTAGGGTTATACATTAGAGGTTCAACGGATGAGTCGATATGTTAGGGTTATACATTAGAGGTTCAACGGACGAGTCGATATGGTATGGTTATACATTAGACGTTCAACGGACGAGTCGATATGGTATGGTTATACATTAGACGTTCAACGGACGAGTCGATATGGTATGGTTATACATTAGAGGCAACAATGGAAATGCATATGCATCCGGAACAACATACAGTTAATTCGGCTGCACTATTTCACGAAGTTCTCAATGAAATGGAAAAACTGGATTTGGAGTAGTTTGTCATGTGCAATGTAATTCGTATGATTTCGAGTAGTTTGTCATTTGCAATGTAATTCGTATGTTTTTTTTATTGTATGTGAAGACTTTGTTTAAACTTTTATGATATGAATGTGTTTATGTATAACGATATGAATGTGTTTATGTATAACGATATCACCTTAAAAACGTATATATATTTTTTGTTAAAATATACGGAATATCGGACCGAAACAAACCTAAAAACGTAGTTTAATAAAAAGTCAACAAAGTCAAATGGTATCCCGGCGAAATTATTTTATAAAAAATAATTTTAAATAATATATTTTTTAAATATTAATTATTAAAAACTCTAGTTTTTTAATAAATATAGTTTTGATATATTAATAAAACTTTTAGTAAAAAATATAGTTTTGATATATTTGTGATAAATATATCAAATTTATAATTTTTTAATAACCCTTTCCCCGGCGACATGTCGCCGGGGAAATTGTTTTTAAAATTTTTGATATATTTGTGATATATTAATAAAACTTTATAATTTTTAATAACACTTTTCCCAGCGACATGTCGCCGGGGAAAATGTCTTTTTTATTTTTGATATATTTGTGATATATTAATAAAACTTTATAATTTTTAATAAAACATTCCCCAGCGAAATGTCGCCGGGGAAAGTGTCTTTTTTATTTTTGATATATTTGTGATATATTAATAAAACTTTATAATTTTAATAACACTTTCTCCAGCGACATGTCGCCTGAGAAAAGTAAGCGGAAAAATTTCCCGCCACATTTTACGTAGAAATATTTGGTTAAATTTTAACGACCTGATCCCCGGCGATATGTCGCCGGGGAAAAGTTCAGAATACTTTGACCAAATTTTCTACGAGAATTTGTGCCACGTAGGATCTATTTTTTTGTTTAGTGCATATTCCCCAGCGACATATGTCGCCGGGGAAAAGTCCGTCACATGTTCTCCTATTTCTTGTAGTGTTATTTCTTTCTTTTCTTTTTATATATGAATTGAAAAAGAACATGTTTCCACATAAATGCCCATGTTAGTTGCACCAGCCGATACGTATATGTTGTTGCATTTGTAGCTAAAACTTGCGTTTTGGTGATGGTAGTCGAAGGAAAGCTTCCGGTTGTCAACAACAATGGCACTATAAGGTACATTTTTATTCATTTTACTTTGAGTTAGGACGTGTATGGGTTTTTTGAGAGTTTTTATACATTACATTGAACAATGAAATTATACAGAATCTTTTTAGACAACCTTTAAATACACCGGGATCATGTTGCCTTTTTTTAAAATTTTGAACTATAGAAAATGATGCTACCAAATCAACAAAAATGGGGTTTTTTCAAGCTGAAAACAATGAACCCAAAAAGGAAAAAAGCTGACTTACAGTAAGTAAATGAACATCACTTATGACCTTAACCCTTATATAATAAATTTTGACAACAGCCCATTCGTGATTACGTCAACTCTTTTTTGAAGCCATGCATTTATATCATCAAATCTTTTGTAAAGCTTTGTAGTCTTATTAGTTGGAAATGTTGCTTTAAAACAAGTTGTTGCATCTCATCGAACAATGAGGTATTTGTGCCGTCTCCCATGTATAGACCTTTATGTAGGTCACATTATCACCGACTAAATCTAAATAGTTTTTTTATCGGCATACTTGAAAAGGGTGATGAAATTATTGTCGTAAATGGTTAATGACACTATTGGGTATCGTTCAGGTTATTCAAGACATATTTGATAGATACTTATTTAATATTCACGTGCAAGTGTTAGCTCATTATATTGTCTTGATAATCTTAATTTTGGGATTGAGTGTGAATTTACGTCTCCTGGCGTTGGGAGACTGTTGAGAATTGACCTCAGACGTCATGCTACATTGGACATATAGCCTCATACGATCAACCATTATAATTGTTATTACAATGTTAGTGAAATTCACGATAGCTTTACATTAACATTTATGTATAAGTGTGGTAAACTGTTTGCTTACTTTAAATTATGTTACATGCTACAATGTCTAATTGCTTACTAAAGATAATACATACTGCATGTCATATTTATGAGCCAGATTGGAATCCACAGGTGGACAAGCAGGATTTACAGCGGGTGCATAGAATTGGTTAAATGAATCATGTAATGCCAATGAACTCGGTCACTGAGCGAACTATAGAGGAGGTAAGTCAAACTTATAGCAAAACTTCTTAAACTTAACGTTCTAAACTTCTTGCTGCTTTATATCCATCGTAGGTCATCATGCACAGAGCTGAAAGGAAGTTGCAGCTAAGCCATGATGTCATAGGTGATGTCTCCGCAGACAAGGTAGGTAAAGATATGGGAGGAGTTCGACCCGGTGATCTACGATATAATCAATCACATGTTTCGGTTATGCGGTATGTCTAATAAGAGACCATAGAGTGCCGTATTGTATCTTGCATTAATCATTTATGCTTTGTAAGTTTCACATTCTTTTATTTTAGCTTTTTTCCGCAAATATTGTGTTTGAACAATCTGTAATATGTCTACATTTTTGAAAATAATAAAGGGTTAATTGCCTAAAAATGTATTATACTTGCTACATATTGTCATTGTATGTAAACAACTATTTTTTTTGCCATTGTGTCGCTCAACTTTTGAATTCGTGCTATTGTGTGTATTCTGCGACTATTTTTGCATGTATAATGACCATTTTACCCTTCAAAATTTAAAAAAAGTAATGGTAAAATGGTCACAAAATACACAATAGCACAAATTTAAAAGTTGAACGACACAATGACAAAAAAAATAATTGTCTACATACAATGACAAAAAATGTCAAGTATACTACATTTTTAAGCAATTAACCCAATAATAAATAGTCAAAAATTACAAACTAATCCTAATATTGGCCATGAAGCCCAAACAAGAACTCTAGCCCAATCAAAAATTACAAACTAATCCTAATATTCCATCAAACCATGCACGACTAACTAAAAATAATTTTAAAAGCAACTACCAATTTTCTTGTGAAACCATAATTCAGTCGTATCCAAACCAACAAAATCAATCGAACAAATTCAAAACGGCCAAACAAACAAACAAATCAGCTCAAACGATCTTCAACAAAGACAATCAAATTCAGGCAACCAACGTCAAAAGCCTCACAAACGAAGATCCAAATTTCTAAATTAACAAATTCTAAACGACAATATAATAATCAAGCCTTCAAACACCAAATCGATCTTCAAATTCCAAATGCCAAATACCAAATTCAAATTCAAATGACCCACTTATTTGATAAGTATTACGGTCCAACTTCAAACTTATTTTCCGTATCAAACAAATTCAAGTTAATAAATATACTTGACGAACGGGCTCAAATTCAAACGCCCAAACATGATACGGATAATAACTCTAATGACCCACTTATTTAATAAGGATTATGGTCCAAATTCCAAATTCAAATACCCAAATAACCAAATCCAAATTCTAAATTTTAATTCAAAATCTAATACCCAAATCTCCAAACAAATATAACAATCCAAAAAGAGCAAAGTGGCGAAACGTTTCTATCCAAATTCTCCGACCAAACAAAATTGATTTCACCGAATCTGATGTATCATATTCCCAAAACAAATCGATAATACCAAATATATTCCATTAGCCCAGTTTTATAATAAAACTTAAAGGCCAAATTTTAACCAAACAGCCCAATTTAAACAAATGGCAAATTGGCAAAAATTACAATATCTTCCTGGTGAAACAAAACTATAGACTCAACTACAAACCAGAAGCAAACGATCGAACCAAACGAATCCTTTTTTTACTCGAACCAAAACAAATACACCGAACGAATTCATCAAAAATATCCCAAATTATTCTTCAAAGCAAAAAACAATCGTACCTTATTTTCTTTTCTTTTTCTTCATCTTCAACCCTATAATCAAACGAAGCGGAAGCTTTATTCAAATACCAAACCAACTTACAAAACCAAATTTAAAGACAAATTCTAATTCAAAGGTATCAAACTAATATTTAAAAGGTACAAAGAAAACTAATGACATTTGCCTCTATTTATAGGCAACCAATGAGCGAAAAACTACCAAATCCTAAACCGACGTAAATTAGAAAACATGCAAAAAAAACTAAATAATATCTATCCAAAAACCAAATTTACGAAACCAACCCAAAAGTTTAAGTCACTTTCTAACATGTTCCTCTTATTTCCGTATTAGTTCGACTCTGATTCATCAATAGAAGCTTTGCCAATCCAAAGTCAGAAATCCGTGCATTGTAGTACTCATCAAGAAGTATGTTATGAGGCTTTATGTCACAATGGATGATCTGTGTACTACACTCTTCATGGAGGTACGATAGTCCCTTTTCAACTCCCAATGCTATATTGCACCGATGACTCCAGCTAGGTCTCATGTTTCCAAAAAGAAAGCTTGCAAGAGTACCATTACTCATGTACTCATATACCAGCAGCCGCTGCTTACCGTCGTCACAAAAGCCAAGGAGTTGAACCAAAATTTTATGATGAGTCCTTGCAATTGCATTTACCTTGGTTCAAAATTCCTTCTCACCATCTTGAACCATTATGTCCAATTTCTTCATAGCTATGGTGTTTGTACCTATTACCCCTTTATAGACTATTCACTACTATAAATTTTCGAATAGAGCTCCCTTAGTAGAGCCCGGTTTTACGGAAAATAGGGCTCTAATGCTTTGAAAGAGGGCATAGATCCATATTTCCTTTCAGAGAACCAGGCTTTATGTTGCCAAAAGGATAGATCCATGTTTTCATCTAAGAAACCGGGCTCTATTACTAATATAAAGCAAGGTTCCCTATTTCATAATCGGGCTTTATGTTCCACACATTAGAGCCATGTTTTCTTCTGCAAAACCGGGCTCTATTCCTCTTCCCACCCACCAAAATATACACAGCAATGGGTTTGAGTCTAATTGGCAATGTATCAATTAGGGCTGCTATCGGGTTGGGTTGAGTCGGTTTTTGAGTTTTTAATAACTGACCCGCAACCCAAACCGATAAGAAATCATTTTTTAGCATTTAAACAGAACTTTGAGTGAAGATAGGGACAATAATCATATTATATACCATTCTTGTGCAGGCTAGCAAGGAAAAACTAGATCTAATTAAGAAAATGAACAACTATCGTGGTTAGATACTTAAAAGTACGTGTGTTCGAAGTACTTACGAGCGATGGATGTGCAACGCATATCCTACTCATTCTATACCTGTTGATGTCGAGAATCATTTTTTTGACAATCAGAGTCCTTCCAAGTTTCGGTTACCTCAGGGGATCTTATGTTGCTTTTTACGAATGGATTGCTTAGCTCTTCCATCAGAACTTTATTTGCAGCGTAAGTACATACATGCTTACAATATCTTATTTAACGTCGTTAGGGATATTTTGTTATTTTACATTTTATATATTGCCATGTTTCTAGGTCCATACATAAAAATATGCAGATGGTGAAAACGCAATCGAACAAATGTGGTTTCCTGAACTCGTATACGATTCAAGACTCTGTGCATGTTTGAGAGTTTGCTCTGTGTGCATCTTCTTAATAGCTTCATCTAAACATTTTTCATTAAAAAAGAAAAAAGAGCAAAAAAACAACTTCATCTAAACAGGTTTTCAAAATTGTCCACTCTTCTCTAGAGAAGAACGTCGTTCCCTTCTCTAAGAATTTAGAAACAGAAAAATAGGAACAAATTTCACCAACTAAATGGCCCCTAACATGGTATCTGTTGGAAAATTAAAGCTTTCCCATATCTTGCGAGAATTGTTACCAACAATCACAAAGTTATAGGTATCGTTCATAACATTATTAGAAAAATTGTTTTTGCAAAATGATTTTAGCAAACTTTGGACATTAGTTAATATATGTATATGTTATATATATTTATATTAGTTGGTAGTTTTGCGTTCTCCTTGAAGAGCTTCGCAACAAGATAAAGTATGTCTAAAATGGAGTCAAAATGAATGAGATATCGTGTCTCAAAGTAGGACACTTGAAACACAAAATCTAGAAAAATAAGACATCCTACATCGCCAAAGAAGGAAACTAGAGATGTTTTTATATTGAAATCTTGGTATTGGCCTTCAAATCTCTTTGTTGGTTTATGCTCCCACACCTACGTGCGCGCGCGCAGGGGGTTGCAGATTTTAGGATTTCTGGACCAAAATGGGTTCGAAGCTTCTGAACTCATGCGAGCCCGCATGACCTGCAGTCACGAATACAGCTTCGAGCAAAAGTTTTTGCTGCTAATTCGGTTTATTATTTTCCAGTCTCTATAAATCTGTTTTAGGAATATATTTAAAACTTATTGATAAAGTTGAACAGAATAATTTTGTGTATTTAGAAAATATGCAAATCTCAGTTTATTTAAAACTGATTTGTTTTATTCAGCCAATATTGTTTTTGTATAACAGATTTATCTTATTGATGGTAAATATTTATCTTGGAAAATAAGACAGCGTTTACACTATAAATAGATGCCTAGTCTCATTCGGTTTAGAACATCCAAAAATGCAGCTCTTTTGCATACGATTTCCAGCAAGCCTTTTGATCAAAATCATACGACTGCTTTTGTGATATTTCAGGCAAGTTTGTCATGTCCGGCTGTACAACAGCTTTGAACGTTGTACCCTGGGAGACAGACAGTGAATCTGTTTTAAAGGAAGCGTGTCCAACACGTGCCTCGTTCCACGACCTTTTAATGCTTTCTTTATTTATCGTTCCTAGTGTTTGTCTTTTGTTTCTATCCCATTTTGTCTGTTTTATTTTCTGTTATTTATTTTCTGTTAATTATTTATTAATTGTAATATGATTTTATTTTAATAAAAGTGTACATGTTTCCCTATAATCTTAAAATAGATTATGTGTAACATAATTAAAAACGCTTTGATTAAATCGGATTAATTATTATTACAGATTTTATATATAAATTGTTTTCCTGTCGAAATCAAGATTGAGTTTCTATTAAACTGATTTGTTGATTCATTGAAACCAAGTTTGAATTTCTTTAAAGCAGATCCGGTACAAACTATAGAAATCACGTTTGAATTTCTTAGATACCGATTTATAACAGTTTATTTAACTGTTTGTGTTTTGATATTTCACGATGACAATCGATACTAATGTGACTACTCCTGTGAATGTAACTGCGCCGGTTACCAACACAGTTGCTAATCATACTGAAAAACCAAAGAAATTCAATGGGCAGAATTTTAAGAGGTGGCAACAGAAGATGCTCTTCTATCTCACTACCTTGAACCTTGCATGGTTCTTGAATGAGACTGCACCTCAGGTGGAACCTCCTAAGGAAGGTCAACCCTCTAATGTATAGGATGTGCAAGCTGTTGAAGCATGGAAACATTCAGACTTCTTGGGTCACAACTATGTTTTGAATGGTCACTCTTTGTATAACGTATACTGCAAGACCACGACTGCCAAAGAATTATGGACGTCATTGGAACGCAAGCACAAAATAGAGGATGCTGGTACAAAGAAGTTCGTGGTAGCTCAATTTTTGGATTACAAGATGATTGATTCAAAGAAGGTGATCAGTCAGGTTCAAGATCTGCAGGTTATGCTACATGACATTCGTGCTGAGGGAATGACTTTGAGTAAAACTTTTCAAGTTGATGCTATTATTGAAAAGTTACCTCCATGCTGGGTAGATTTTAAAAACTACTTAAAGTATAAGCGAAAGGAGATGAATGTTGAATACTTAGTTGTTCGTCTTCATATTGAAGAGGACAACAAGCAGGCTCAGAAAAACACTTATACACCTGATTCTGCCAAGGCTAATATGGTTGAGCATGCTGGGTGATCTTCAAAGTCCAATTCTGATGACATCAAATAATGTATATTTTATAGGATCATTTATCCCATGTTATTAACCCATTTTGTATAATTATTACAAATAATTGTTACTTAATCATTTATATTTGAGAATTGCAGTAATTATGGAGTACTTGGTGAAACTTAGCAAAAGGCATGCATTTTGGAGCTTAAACGAAGATGTTTTGAAGATTTATGATTCTGACTACCTATACGCCGTATCCATCAAGGAAGATACGACGTATCCGTGCCTGCACTCACCAAAGACCACGAAGAAAACAAGATCAATACGCCGTATCCATAGAAGATTAATACGTCGTATAAAAGATATAATATGTGAATATTCTGGAAGATATCAATCGTGGTCCCTACTCTAAGAAACCCCAATACGCCGTATCCAACTCATTGGATACGCCGTATCGAGACCGACTCCAGACAGTATAAATAGAAAACTCAAATACGAGTTTTAAGTGTGCTAAATCATATTCTCGATAACTAAACCAGAAAAGTCAACTTTTAGAGGAGAAAAAGAGCATAAGAGGTCGAGCAACGCTATCAATTCCATAGGAGACAACGTGTAATTCCATATACTTTAGTAATCGTTCAGTTTTTGGTATCATTCGTTAATTCGGTTAGTTTACCTTGGCTAAATAGTAACTTTTGTATTTATTATGACGTTTGAACGCTAATACCTTTAGGTATTAGTCATTATCATGAAGATCTAAATGTTTGGTATTTGTTTATCTCGATTTCTTGATTTATCGTTGAGTGCTTGTTTATGTTTATCAATTTATACTTGTTTACGTGCTTTTGTATGCGACCTATCATTCAATTGGATCTAGTGATACGAACCAAGTAATCTAGAGTCTGGGATAGCTCTCCATATAGTGATTTATACATCTAGAATAATAGGATCACAAATATTGTCCTTCTAAATCTGTGTCTAGGATACGCTTCGGGCTTAACTAGTTAATTGGATATTGCTTTTGGTTTATTGATCGTGTTGACTAGAAGGTAAACCTAGGTAATTCAACAAATAACGTTCTGATTCCATTGGATAGTTGGACAAGTGGACTACTAGTGTATAAATTGCCACTAAGCGGTAAGTGGGTAAAGTCTCTTTGAGCTAGGGTTTAACAAGATCACTATTGCTTTAATCCCTAAGATAGATTATAATCAGCCAATAGGATGCTTTATGCGGATGCTTTAATTTTGACAGAATTAATGAGTCTAGGTCTTAGGATGATGTAACGCCTAAGTCTTAAGAATGATATGCCACCTCGAGAGAAGAAATCATTGCACTTAATAAATAAACCAACGTTCTAATCGGATTAATAATGGTTAATACAGTTTTCTTATATAAGGTTCGACCGCTCTTTTATCTTCTGTTAATTAGCTTGTGTGGGTTAAAGTGTCTTGAATTGATTGTAGTCACCGACCAAACCGTGTCAGTCTCTCAGGCTGAAAACCTCCCTTTCCTGTTAGAATTAGAATTAGACTGACATAGGTTTAGCATAGGATTAGAATATAACTAACCTAGATTAGATAACCAAGATATTAATAAATTGATAGATTTAACGTCGCTTCAAGTGTTCGACACCCTACTTACCACGAAACTACCACCGACCGGGTACACTGCCCGTTATCGTGTTGTTTTTGGTTAGTCGGCAAAATATAAATTTAAAACTTGAAATCATAATAGTATATACCATACAAAGACAGCACATCAAGTTTTTGGCGCCGCTGCCGGAGAGTGAGAATTAATCTTGATTTTTATTTGATATTTTGGTTTTTAGTTTAGAACTAACCCCTTAGGAATAATGTAGATTAGAATTGTTTTTATTCCTGTTTGTTTATCGTGTCTGTGTGATACGATGTATTCAGTTCCTTGAATACGACGTATTGGTTATTTAATAGCTTTTCTAGTAAGTTTATTTTAGGATGGATGATCCCAACATGAATATGGTAGAATATATCAAGCTTGAAGAAGAAAAAGCTCGTAAGCATGGTAGGGTGTTTAACTGGAAAACTGCTACATACGGGAAGATCAGGGTTGGTAGCGACCTTCACGACCTTAGATCTATGGAAACTGAATTCCCAGCAATAGTCATTGACATTACCTTTACATCTCAAAATGCACTCCCGTGCGAATCTAAGGTAAGTACTCTTATTTGCAATGAGATTGACTTTAGAATATCATTTGACGAATCCGACGATGAAGATTACACAATAATTTGTGACAAAAACTCATTTTCTTATAAAATGGTTTC
Organism: Tanacetum coccineum; assembly: GCA_026074375.1. NCBI lineage: Eukaryota > Viridiplantae > Streptophyta > Magnoliopsida > Asterales > Asteraceae > Tanacetum > Tanacetum coccineum. Next base: position 22,826 of record BQNB010006148.1, on the reverse strand, counting down.
TGTCAACGATTTGAAAACAGATTCGGAAAACGATTATGAAGGAGTCAATACACCTTTATTTCAGCCACCCGAACCTACAACCAGTTATCTTGATGATTTAGGCTTCCTTAATGATTTTGAGAACGAATTTCCAGTAATTGTTTACAACGATGCTAAAACGTCTATATCTGATTACTTAACTGAACCGACTTTATGCCCTCAACATATCAATGAATCTGATTTAAAAGATGAAACGTCATTTTCCGAATATGATGAAGAGGAACAAAACGTTTTGTACTTTAATGATCTATTCCCTTTCAACATTATTCGTCCCGATGATTTAGAATTGGACGAGGACAATGATATGAATCAAATCGATGTAATACAGTCTTTAGAGGGAAATAAATTTTCACACGGGTCAAATGTGCTTTCTAAAAAAAGTCACGATAAAATCAATAAAACCTCCAAAACAGGAAGTTTTGTCATAAACTTAAATGTAAATATCGTGATTTGGAACTATTACGCAAACGAAATGCTATTCTATCTCATTATGAATTCACATGTTCCGTTTGGCATTCCGTTCGACCCTAAGCGGTATTATAAGGATGGTGACTTTGCGATAGTGTTGCGGAGGTCAAGGTACATTTTTCTTCACTTTGTTTAATCAAAAGGAAAATTAGTCTCCAGCGGCGTATTAGGATAATACCTATACGGCGTATCCACTGTTTTTAACCTGCATTGACTAAGTCAACATTATCCGCCTATACGGCGTATTCATCAAATATTGATACGGCGTATCGAGTTTGGGTATAAATACCAACTGATACGCCGCATCTGTTTTTACCACAAGATTTCACTCCACACACACAAACGATTTTTACCACTAAATTTCTTAGAAGATCTCTTGTTTTTTATTCATTATCGCACTCTTTTCTTTGTCAAGATCATACGGTAATAAGCTTGCTCCATTCTCTTTTCAATTTGCGATTGGGTTAGGGTTTGATTAGGATTTGGTTATGATGTTTAAGCCATGAGATCTAGGCCCTTTTTACCCCTTGAATAAGATGTTTAGTGTATTGCATTATGTGATGGGTCAAAATAGGTAATATAAGGAACCCCCTTTTCGTTTTCATATTGCAGATCAATACGGCGTATCCACTCACATGGATACGGCATATTGACTAAATTTTACCCAATTTAAAAATGCCAATGCGACGTATTCAGTAAAATGAATACGGAGTATCAACCTAAATAGGATCCTGAGTTTTTTAAACCCATACACCGTATTGACTACATCTATACGGCGTATTGAGCATACTGATCCTTATATGGTGTATCTATTTGTTAATACGCCGTATCTACCCTTAGAACAGAATGTTTAAAGTTCTATAATCTTTGTGCAATTCTTATTGATTTTGCAGATATGGCTCTTCCACCAGCTGAGTAGAGACATCTATTCCTTAGATACCAGGGTTTAGAGTATACTGAAGCAAATATTGCGGATTTTGAGTCAAGGTTGGCTAGGATTTATAGGAGGGAGGTGCATAGGGTGCATGTTTTTTATTTTTGGGGATTGCCAGACTTGATGGCTGAGGGGTTGAGTGCTAGGATGCTTATGGAGCATAGGGATGCTAAGGGAGTGAGTTTGTTGATCCCAATAGAATAGATCTTGCTTAGCTTGTATAAGGCTAAGTTGTATTGAATAAATCCAAAACAACTATGATAGAAACTTTGATTGTGAATATCAAAGACTATGCAGAATCTAGTCAATGATACTAAGGAGAATTTCAATGAAATAGTAATGAATAAGATGAATAACAAACAGTTTATCAAACTTTCAGCCTTAATATAAAACGAAAACTCTTAATAGTGTTAGGGTTTACAAAACCTTGAAGCTACGAATATCTAAATTTTTGATTGTGTATGTATATGAAACTCTATACCCTAGGTCCTCATTTTATACACCAAGGAGTCCTAGTCGGTTTACTATATATTCCTAAGATTTAGATTATTCTTAAAGATCTATTCTATATATACAATCCTTATCTCATAAGTAATCTTGATCTTCAAGTAATCTTGATCTTTAAATCTGGTCTTCTGACAGCATAAACTCTTCCAGTAGTTGTAATCTTTCAGCATCATTAACTCAGAACACTAGCAGTAGAAACTTATACACCAGTAGCATTAACTGTATACAAGCAGCATTAACTACTTAGAATATTTGCTTCCATCTTCACCAGCAGTACTAACTTTATTCTAGCAGTACTAACTTTACTCTAGCAGTACTAACATATACTAGCAGTTCTAAGTTATACTAGCAGAACTAAGTTTATACTGGCAGTACTAACTACTTAGCATATTTTTCACAATCTTTGTGCTAGCAGTAGTAATACAAACCTTTCATCTTGAGCAGCACTAACTTTAATAAGAGCAACAGTAACTTCAAACATCTCTTAGAAGCTTTTAATCTTAACAATCCTCCCGAAACTTGATATTTTTTCTTCAAAATCTTAAGTTTCTTCATTCAAAGCTTCATAATCACCAGGATGATGCTTCCAAACACTTCAAGGATTCTTGAGTTGTTTTGTGATGAGCTTGAGAAGTTGATAACACATTTCATTCCAATAATCAGCTTGCAACTTCCTATTTAGCATATCAATGATTATAGGAGGTGTAAGGTAATATTTCTTCTCTACCAGCATATAAACATGCATATTGTCAAATCTCACAAAGTGTACTCTACATGAATCATATAGCCTCCAAAGCTTTACTTTGTGTCCTTATATATTCCTCCATACTGCATCTTCTACATGAGGTTCAAACATCACCTTCAGATCACCCCATAACACTCTTTCATATGCTTCTTCTGGCATTTTATATCCATGTTTATCCTTAACCAACTTCCACAAATTTTCCAAATCTTCTTTGTCAAATTCTTTGAGTAACTGACTAAATAATAAGTATGTCTTGGCACTTCCATTAGCTCTCATTATCTTATAATAGCCATTCCTTCCTTTTCTATGAATGTGGAAATTTACAATGGGTACAGGCTTGGTAGCTAGAGGTATAGCATCAATTGCAATTTCTTCTTCTAGGACAATCTCAAAGCATTGTTTAAGTTCTTTTTTCTCTTTATCATCATCTACCTTTTGCTTCTTGGAAGACTCTTGTTGAAGATCTTCCCCTGCTCTCTTAGAACTTCCTTCTGCTCTTGTCTCACTACCTTTCACCAACTCTGTATTCATGTCTACAAAAGTGTTAACACTTTTGAAAGCTTTGTCAAACATGTCTTTGATAACTTCAAACTTGAAGCCTTTTAACTGTTTCAGAGTGTATGTTTTTCAGATAGTTACAATATAGCTTTCTTTGTTGAGCTTGAGTTGGTGGTGTGTTCCTCTTTTCTTCTGCTCTTTTTGCTGCAAAGTGTTTTCTTCTTTTCTCTAAGAGTTCATAGAATAATCTTACCTTTTTAGCACCAGTAAACTGTTCTTGCTCTCTTGCTTGCAATCTTTCAGCTAATAGTTGGTCAGCCTCAATCTTTGCTTGTACATCATCCCATGAGCTAATTAAGGCAATGTTGGCTTGTTCTAGTTTTTTAACTTCCTCTCTTGCAAGCCTTGCTTCTTCATCAAACTCAGCTTGTAGTTTAGCAGCAACTTCCTTATCTAATTTCTCTTGATCTTTCTTCTTCAAAGGAACTTTGGGTTCAATCATCTTATCTTTGCCTTAATCCTTGATGTTTGAAGGTATTGGTGTTGGTGTTTTTCTTATTGTAGATTCATCAGGGTCTCTAAAAGTAATGCTTTTAGCTTTGGGTATTGTTGAAGGTGCTGTTGTGGTTGTACTCTGCATTGTCTCTTATACCAAAACCTTAGGTTTTGTATTCCTTAATTCAGCCAATGCTTGAGCCAAAGTGAGTTCAACTTCAGTGATAGCAGTTGTTGTTGTAGTGGTAGCAGCACTAAGCTTAGCAGCATTAAGTTCAGTTAGTAGTACTAACTCCAATTTCATCCCTAGAATCTGTTGCATTCCATTCTAACCATCCTTTGTGTATATTTCGCTGCATATTAAAACAATTAACCTCCCCTCATTAATACTTTAGAGGTTAAGCATTCCAATACTTGCAATCAGATATTGAAATCTGCTAACATCAAATGCTTTTGTGAGAAAATCTGGTCTGTATGAATCTTGATCACCTGTATAAGCTTCTTCTCATTGGAATCTCTGATAAAGTGATATCTAATCTCAATGTGCTTTGTCTTTGAGTGAAAAACAGGAATCTTCACTATGCAGATAGTACTCTCATTATCAATATGAATCTTAGTATGCATAAAGTTATATCCATAATCCAGCAATTGATTTTGAATCCAAAGCACCTGTCCACAGCAATTAGAAGCAACTATATACTTAGTTTCAGTTGTGGAATTAGCAACCACAGTTTGCTTCTTGCATTGCCATGAAATCAATCTATACCCTAGGAATTGACAACCTCCTATTGTGGATTCCTTATCTAAACTTGCTCCTGCATAGTCACTGCCAATATATGCCACCAAATAAAAAGGTGAATCCTTAGGATACCAAAGGCCCAATTTAGGTTGACCTTTAAGATATCTAAAAATTCTTTTCACAGCATGAAGATGTGAAACTTTAGGGTTAACTTGGAATCTGACACATACACATATAGTAAACATTATATCTATTCTTCAAGAAGTAAGATACATCAATGAGCCAATCATTAATCTATACATGTGTTCATCTATGTCTTCACCATCTGCATCTTTGAGCAAAGGCTTATGGGTTTCCATGGGTGTGCTTGCTGTTTTGACATCACTAAAGCCAAATTTCTTCAAAATCTTAGTCACATACTTGTCTGCTATAAAATCTATCTTCCTTCTGCATCACTTGTTAAGTCCTAGGAAGATGTGAGTTCATCCATATGACTCAACTTGTAACTTCTTTTGCAAATTTTCTCAAACTCTAATGCATAATGGACTTCTTTGTAGAAACAAAAATTAATTCATCCATCATACACTTGAACTAAAGTATATTACTTTTGACCTCTTCTGATTAACAAAGTTTGTCTTTCTTTCTCCTGAAAAACCCAATTGTCACTAAATAAGTTGAAAAGTTTCTTACAAGCTTGGGGAGCTTGATGCACAATCCAATAAAGTGCTTTTTTACTTTGTATACTCTGTTAGTGAAGTCTGGATCTTCTATCCTGGTGGTTGACAAACATAGGATTCCTATTTTATCTTTCCATAGAAAAGCACTCTTGACATCCATTGGTACACCACAAAGTCTTTAAATGAGGCATAGGCTAAGAATAGCCTAATTGCTTTAATTCTAGAAACAAGGGCAAAAACTTCATCATAGTCTATCCCTTCTTCTTGTGTTACCTTGAGAATACCACCTTGCTTTGTTCTTATCACAATGCATCTTCAATCCTCTTCTTGTTCCTGTAAACCCATTTAGTGCCTATGGCCCTTTTGCCATTTGGTAAATCCACCAGGGTCTAAACCTTTTGTAATTTAAATTATAGAAGCTCATCCTGCATAGCTTCAATCCAGCTTGGATCCTTCAATGCTTGGATTACCTTCTTAGGTTCTTCTTGTGATAAAAAGCAAGCAAACAAACAGTTTTGAAAGTCTTTATGGTTTATTCTTTCTGAAACATGACTAAACCAACCATGTTTTTAAATTCTGTGTCATTCTTCTCTTTGCTTGAGGTGCTGATTCATAGTTTCTAATTAATGTTGTTCACTGATGATCTTTGTGTATTCTTGTAGTTGGAATAGGGCTGACAGGCATAAATGTATTCAAATCGTTCATGTTAGCCTCTACACCAACATCTTCATCATCATCTGAATAAACAATACCTTCTAATTCAGGCATATTTGGATCATCAGCACATCCATAGACTATGTTTTCATCAACAACATTATCCTCTATTCTAACAGCATTAACAGTTGGACTAGCAGTATTAATATTGTTAGTGCTGTTAATACTAGCATCCAACTCTTGATTAACTCTTTGATCCTCTCTTAGCTCCTTTGTACTTGGAACCTCACTATCTTTCCCTGAAGCTTCATTTTCATTCTCTGGATCTTCAGTATCCATCTTTTCTTTCTCCCCTGATGGTTTGATTCCAGCATCAGGAGATTCGTTTAAATTTTGAAAGAATAGTGGATCAGCAGGCCACATTGGTAGCAAAATATAATCTTATCCAGGTACGGTTTCCATTCTAGCTTTACCTGCATCATTACATGCTTTTGTACCTTTCCTAGTAATTTTCCCTCCTTTGGAATTACCTCCAAAGGCAACAAACCCTCCATCAATTTCTTCATAATCTGCAAGATAGGATCTGTTTCCTGTCATGTGCCTAGAGAAACCACTGTCAATCACTCCTTTATCCTTCAAATCTTGCTGTGGAATTGCCTACAATAATGGTAGGACCAATTAGTTTCTTTTGGGGATCACGCCATTACTGACTTGAGATCTGCTTGTGCTTAATATAGTTAAATCTTTTAAAGGACATTGATGTACCATTGTTTTTGGAGACATGGTCTAAAACTTTGTGCTTTTCTCTACAAACCCAACATGCTGAGGCTTTAACAGCATTTCCTTTGTTTCCTTTACAGCACTAAGAATTGCTTTTGGTCTAGCAGTATTAACTCTTGTTCCCTTAACAGTGTTAACCTTTTTAGTTGATATATTACTATTATTAGCAGCTGTTATTTTGTTGAAATTCTTCATAGCAGTTGAATATGCATTATTAATAACATTTTTATGGGTCTTGCCATTATTCACTATGTTCTTGGTTGAATCAGGTATTAATTGGTCTAAGTAGTATTAAGAGAATTTAGGCTCCCTTAGGGGGCCTAGTAAGACTGTTCTTGGAATCCATGTTCCTTTTTAGGACTAGGGTGGAGTTAATTTAGAAAAATTCTGTTTGTTCACCACTTTGTTCATTGGTCAAATGTTTAGCAAATCTTCTATTATTCTACCAGTTATTGCAATCATCTTCAAGTGATCAAAAACTATCCACACACATGACAAGCTTTATTGAAAACATCTCAAATTTACATACCTAATTTTTGAGAATATGTTGGTTCCAGTTTCTCTTGTTCCCTCTAGGACTAGGTGTGTTTTGCCTATTTTTATCAACTAATGTTTTCCTAGGAGATTTTACTTGCTTAGTAGACTTAACAAAGTTTATCTTAGCAAAACTAGTTTAGAAATTTATCATATGTTTTATCTTTAGGCACCAATTTTTCTTCACCCACATATAGATACCAATCTCAATAATTGGGGCTTCATTTTCTTTCCTAGCAGTCTTAGGTTCATTAGTCTCAACAGTAGGCTTTTCAACTACAGACTCACTAACAGACTCATTCACATCAACAAAATCATCTAGACTAGGATAAACTAAATCAGATTTTGGTGGCATAAAATTCCCAGTATAGGGAGGTGGGACAGCATTATACCCTAATCCTATTTTACACTTATTCAAATTATCTGACTGTCTAGAAGTTTACTTAGGCTTTTTGATGAATTTTCAAATTTTTGTACTGTAAGTTGAACCTCATCTTTTTCTTTTGTAGCCAACTCTAACTTCCTTTTAAGCTCTGTAATATCTAAATCTCTTAAATAGATTTCACGTTTTAAGAGTTTTATATCTTCCTCATACACAGACTCATTTTTCTTAAAGACTAACAGTCTAGCTTCTACAGATTCTAAACCAGTTTTATAAGAGACAACACTTATCCTAGCTGTTCTTAAGTCTTTAACTAATTGTTCATTTTGTTCTTTTAGATCTTTTACACATTCTGTTAGGATCACATAAATGGACCCGAACAAAGAAGCTTCGGTCACTCGAAGATACAAGACAAAAGTCTAGCTCGTTAGTTGGTTAATTAATTAATGTTTATTAATGTAATTGGGCTAACAAAGAAAAAGCCTGAAAAGCCCAACAAAAGCCTAGAATGGGCATAACCTTGTTAGTATAAATACACCTAGTTTAGTCAAAATTAGGTTAGACATTTTTTAGAGATAATTTAGCTAGTCATTATTGTGAGGGTTTCTAGCCACCACAAGGTTTTCTTTCAATCATCAATAAAGTTCTTAATTTTATGCATCTTGATTCTACACTTCATTGTTAAGGATTCGTATGAATGATCATGGAACCTACAATTGGTATCAAGAGCCTACAAGATTGATGTATTGATTTGTTTTGTGTTTTTTTTCTTTTGATTCTCCGAAAATAAGGGTTTCGAGAATTTTTTGTGTTGTTTATTAAATTGTTTGTTTTGATTTTTGGTTCATAGATGGTTTGTGTTTACATTGATATCATAAAAACCATCTCTTTTGTGTTTAAAAACATCTAGTGTTTTTTTTTCTTTTGATTCGTGTTATTTAAACAAAAAGAAAAGAAAGTCGATTTTTGTGTTTAAGGATCGAACGAGTTTAGTAGTCTTTGTGAATCGAACTAGTGGAAATCAAGGTTGGATCGAACAAGAGGAGCGAACTAGGAAGATCGAACGAGTATACTTCCTCAAGGATCGAACGAGTATACTTCCTCAAGGATCGAACCAGCGTATACTACAAGCGATCGAACAAGCGATCGAACAAGAGAGGATCGAACAACCTTCTTCAATCGAACAAGACGATCGAACTAATAGTTCGATATCGAGAGATCGATCAAGAGGATCTGAACGCGAATTATCGATCTAGCGATCCGATCGATGTGGACCGAAACAAGAGGTTCGAGCAAAGAGACCCGAACAAGAGGATCGAACAAGCAACTCCTTTGAGGACCGAACTAGTGGACTTTCGATTTTGGACCGAACTAGGTTATACTTCAAGGACCGAATTAGCAAGTCCTTGAGGATCGTTTTTTTTTTTTTTTTTTTTTTTTTTATTTTTTTTTGAACGAGCAGAGTTTTCAAGACCGAATAGTTAAACTTTAGTGTGGAACCGAAACGAGCTCGATTACTCTAGGATCGAAAGAGTTGACTTTCTGAACCGAACTATATAATCAAACCCAAAAAAAATCAGACAAAATCATAAAACAAATCAAACAAATCAACAATCACTTGTGCTCCTTCATTCATACTTATAATTTAAAATGGGATCCAATGAAGAAACAAATGCAGGGGTACCTCCTACTGTCCACCTATTTGGTTGAAAGTGACTACGATTTCTTGGAGATTCGTATATACAGGTACATTCGAGGACAAACCCAATGGCAAGCTGATATGGAAATCTATCAGAATGGACCTACACCTCACCCCTATGACACTGATCTCCACCTACTGTTTTACTATTTGTGCCTGCACCGAGGAAGAAAACTTGATTCTGAATTCAGTTGACGAGGGAAAACAAACTTGAGATGGCCTGATACTCAAGCTGAATCTTTCTTAGTAAAGGTCTTACCTGTCACTTCTTCAACAACCTCAATCAAACAAGCACTGCAAAGGAGATTTGGGATAATGTGGAGATGCTCATGCAAGGATCAGGTAGGACTATTCAACAAAGGAAGGAAGATCTGTTTGATGAGTACGAATATAGCTTTCGTTGCTATTGGTAAAACGAACAATTCATGACTACTTTGTGCGGTATTCTACAAGTGTGTATGATAGAAGATAACTGCTCAACATTCAAATCTCATCAGATGAACACCAAGTTTGTCAACAACCTTCCGCCTATTGGGGAAAGTATTGTGATCTAATGTCAAACAGTAATGGATATCTCAACCACACACTTTTGTTCAGATCTATACTCATCTCAAAGCCTACGAGCCTCATGCCAAAAAGACTCTCAAGAAACAGGAGCAGTCTACAAGTATTGTTGATCCACTGGCCTATGTTGCTCACACCACAACTGCACCTGTTCTTCCATCACCCTCAACTTCAAGTCCTCAACCCACTGCTCAGTCTTCGAATGACGCATTGATGGCACATGATACAGTTTGCTAAATCTCTTAAGTGGTTTCCAAAAGCAGTTTCCCACCAACACAGCTCCGGAATTCTTCCAACTCCAAACTCTTGTTTTTTTTTACCTACGGTGATGATGGTCAGATTGTTACTGAACCAGTTCAGAGGAAGGCTCCAGGTAATGTTGGTAATACAGGTGCTCGAGGCAAGAAGGTGATATGTTACAACTGCAGAGGAGAAGGACATGTAGCTAGGCAGTGTAAAGAACCCAAGAGAAAGATGGACTCTCAGTACTTCAAAGATAAAGCGTTACTGATGAAGCATAAAGGAAAGGAGATGTGTTAGTTGCTGGAAGTAGATTGGCATTCCTTGCTGATGTGGAATGCACGCACCTTATGATTCAACCTCAGGGGCACTGACTACAACAAACATGTTCAAGCCAATCAATGACGGATGCGTATGACTTCAGAGTGGATGAAGGCCCAATGTGCTGTTGCCTTTCATGGCCAACTTGTCATCCACTAGTGCAACCAACAATCCAGTCAATGAGGTACACTCCAATGACAATCAAATCTTTGATAATGTGGATTATCAGATTCAGGAGATGCACCAGGAAGAACCATTTAGACTCCTGCTGAGACTGAGATTGATGACAATACGATCCCGTATCATCAGTATCTTCTTGACACCGAAGCCCAAAATGTTCCAACTGAGGTATCTGCTGACACATCTGATAAAGTTTCTATGATTGCCATCTTAACTGACTTGCAAACCCAACTAGACGGACATGCTAAGGTTAACCAAGAAAAATGTTTGGAAATAGAGACCTTAAAAAATGAGCTTCTTCAATGCAAGCAAGAAATATGTCGTCTAGATACCCACAAGGTCAAACTTGATCTTGAAAACAAAGTTAGACAGGAACAAGCCCTAGTGATTCAGCGTAATAAGCGTAACGCTGAACTTGTGCAAGAAAACGATTTGCTTAAATCCACTCTTTCAGGAAAAGAAAAATCAATTGCATTTTTACAATCTGAAAAGGAAAAGATTTTATCTGAGAAAAAGGATCTAGCAGATAGTTATCTAGATGAAATAGTTTGTTTAAAAACTGCTAACAAAGTTGCAAGAGATATGTTGCAAAGATTTAACATGCCAACACAAACTATTCCCATGCTTTCAAAGAAACCTAAAAGGGCAACCAATGACTTGCACAAGGACATCCTAGGCACCCGTAACCCAGGTCTAGGTTATATGGCCAAGCGTGCTCAACCTGTTTTGTATGATGCTGATACCCTTTTGCATCCAACTCACCATCCCGTTAGTATATGGGATAGTGAAGAGGTCTTGGTTCACCAAGTGGTTAGCATGAAAAAGATGAATGAAAAACCAGGACATGTTAGACCCGCAAACGGTTTCTATGACAAGCTTAATGCCCTTATGTTCGTTCCTCAGAAGGAACTATCTGGAGATCAGGCGTATTGGCTCTCTGCCAACGAAATTGCTAGTCAAGCTAGTAAATCTGCCACACCTGGTACTCCTTTTGTTCGTAAAAGTCGACCTCCAAGTCAAGTTCTGACCAGTCTTCGAAATGTTAATGCTGTTTTTCCTCAATTTGAAGGTATCATAAAAGAAAGAACAACACAAAAACCAGACTATGTTTCTGAATGGTGTTTTGATTATGCAAAACAGTTTGTTGAACAACAACTGGTACCATTTTACGACTATTTCAAAAAACATATCCACGCTGCTAATGATACATTTTTCAAAGAGATAAAAGAATTCGAACAGATTTTTGATGAATTGGAGGCGGAATATGAACAATGTGTTCTTGATAACAAGAACCTGACCATAGAGAAGAAAAATCTTTTAATCATAAATGAATGCTTAATTGCTGAGTGTTTAGAAAAAGATATCTGCTCTATTGTGCTTACTTCCGATATTGTTGTGCCCCTAGTTCGAATTGCCTTTGCGAAGATCTTAGATCTGCATGCGATAGGGAACACACTAAAGTTCTTGAACTTGAAGCTGAAGTTTTAAAACAACAAAAGATGGTCATTGAATCTGAGAAACGTAACTCTCATTTACAAAAGACCCATATTGATTTACAACTTAAATTTTAGAATTATAAACAGTGCAGTGACACGTCAAGTGCATCAAATGCCATTTTTGAAATAAATAAGTTAAGAAATCAGCTTCAAGGGAAAGATGCCACGATCAGGAATTTAGATGCTCAGATCAACATCATGAAGGTGTTAAATGTAGGTTCCACTGAAGGTAGTTGTGACCAACATGCCTTAGACACTGACAGTTGTCAGTTGAAAGATATGATTACTTCCCTTAGGATTCAGCTAGATGGCCTTAAGGTAGAAAACATAAGTCTAAAAAGACAGTATGATGAATTGTCAAAGGCGAATACTCACTCACGTACTGCGTACACTGAAAAGCTTAGTGCCTGATCGTGCCGGATTCACACCGTAAATATATATAATATATAACAAAATATAAAATATATAAAGAAGTGTAAAAACCAA
>BQNB010006147.1:63952-98818 GCA_026074375.1 Tanacetum coccineum | reverse complement strand
GATGATATGAGTTTAAGAAATGCATGAGCTAAGTAACATGCATAGGATTGCATTTTAATAAGTAATGATTAAAGTATGTAAGTTGAAGTAAGTGAATGTGTAAATGTCTGAATTATGAAGAAGTTGCTTAATGGAAAGTTATTATGTATTGAAAGTAAGTGCTTATATGAATTAGTAATAAATGGTTAAATTATGAAAAGCCATGTAGTGTAGAGAACATGATAAAGTATAATATGATGGTATGATATGACGCAATAGCAAAATACGAATAAATGTGGTAAATGAATGATGTATAAGAAGAGTGGCGCTAGAAATCTTAAATGATGCTTAATGCGCTAAACGAATGATAAAGAATGAATGTAATCTCGTTGATATATAAAAGAGATGTATGATAAGTAAAATAGATAAATGAATGTAGCTTAAACTAAACCAAATGAATGAATGATAAAGAATGAGGTCTATATACATGAAAAAGTCTAATAGATTAAAAGGATGTATTGGTATAGAATTGATCATGAGGTCAACATGAGGTTAACGAGAGAATGATAAGTGCATTATGATAATGCATATGAAATATGTAAAACATAAAATTGACAGGTATCATATAGATCTTGTCCAAGAAAATGAAAATGTGGAAAATGAAAATGTGATGAAATTACGTAAAGCAAGAAAATGTGGGAAACGAAAATGTTATGAAATTGCGTAATGCGATAAAAAGTGGAATTGGAAAAGTATATGACTAAAAGAGTACGTAAATGACAAAAGGAGTAAAGAATGATAAATTTAAATTTATCTTGGATCCAATGTGTAATGTAATGGTATCCTTCGGGATAGCCTAATGTAATGGTATCCTTCGAGATAGCCTAATATAACGGTATCCTTCGGGATAGCCTAAGAATGTTAAAGTGTAAAGTGAATGTTAATGGTACTGCAAAGGTACAGTTTAAGCCCCTTCAAGGGAATGTGATAATGATCTGGATCCAAGGCTAAAAGAAGTAAAAATGTAACATGAGGAAAAGAATAAATGGACGATAAATGTGAAGTATAAAAAAGGTTAAAAGTTAAAATGTGTAATAGGAGTTGTAGTGTTATGTCGAAAGTGTATAAATAGGATGATTTATAATCACATTAGTTAAATGAATTGGGACGCCTCTTCATTTAAATAAAAAAAATTGTAAATCACCGAATCATACGTTTATATTTCCTTATTTACATTGATTGTGACTCTTCTTAATGTAAATAAAGAAGTATAAATGAGTGGGCTTATGTGTTCTCAGCATGACATGAGTGTGGGTAAAGAAATGGAAAGCGAGAACTAAAATGAGATAAACGTCGTAAGAAATAAGAATATACGTGAATGAAATGTTTTAATGGCGTTACGGGTATGTGTTGAAAGTTTAAAAAGAAGATATGTGTTAAGTTGAGAAGTTAATCAGGTAGGTAATTCCCAAAATTAAAAAGAAAGTTGCATATGAAATGCATAGAGTTTGAATTGTTAGTACTTTTTTTAAATGGTACTTGAGATAAACATGAAAATAAGTTACCAGTTTTAAGATAAGAAAATAGGCATGGATTAAGAAAATCTAAGAAAGTTACCTATTTGTATTAAGAAGAATGAGAAATGAATCGGTAAATGACTTAGGTCATATTTGTGACTTAATGAATAATGGGAAATAATGATGGGGTTTGACCTATATAAAGTCAAACTAGTAAATTTTCCAAGTGGCATGGTAGTCCTTGTGGAAAATGTTAGATGAGAAGTAAGGAATAACGCAACGTTAAAGTGAAAAGAGTTAATAAAGTGATAATTTGGTAATGGTGAAATGTCACTTAAATGACATTTGTCATCGAAAAGAGTTTTAAAAATGTTATAGAACATGAGCGAGGGAAGGGGGAATAGTGAAGTGTGAGGGTAAAGAAAAGTGAAAGAGTCGGATTACCGGAGGAAGCAGTGCAGAGAGTAGAATGGTTTAAGGGTAATTAAAGGTGTTACAGCATGGATAGGGTTGCAAAACCATATAGGTTGATGCAACTAGTTGAGTATATGTTTAAAAGTGTTAAAATGAATGAGGGGTTAAGTGACCAAGCTCTGGTCAATATTGGACGAAGAGATTTTGGGGACGTAATCTAAATAAGGGGGATAGAATTGTAACATCTCAAAACCGGTTTTTAAGTATTTTATGACAAGAATGCCACGTGAATGAGTTTGACTACGACTTTATAAGTTTGAAAGTTTTATGTGATTGGTTAGTCAAATTTGATAGTCAAACTTAATTTAAATGTTAGTCAAAGTGGTTAGTATATGTTTATGAGAAGTATTATGCGACCCATGTATAAGAGAAAAAAACTTGAGGGACCTAAGTTGCCAAAATCCCAAACTAGTACTAGAACCTCCAGGATTTAGTACTAGAACCTCAAGGTTTTAGCCTGCAGGGACCAAAGTTGCTAAATGACCAAAGTAGTATTAGAACCTCAAGGTTTTAGCCTGCAAGGACCAAAGTTTCCAAATGACCAAAGTAGTACTAGAACCTCAAGGTTTTAGCCTACAAGGACCAAAGTTGCTAAATGACCAAAGTAGTACTAGAGCCTCAAGGTTTTAGCCTACAAGGACTAAAGTTGCCACAATTGAAAACTTATGCAAGATTTAATGAGATATAATCTCATATATTCCATAATGTTCTAGAGTTGTGTGGTGTTCTGTGTGTGTCAAGTTAAGAAAGAAAGGGGGGAAAAAGAATGATGGTCTAATAGATGATTGAAGGTGAATAAAGATCCTAAATCAAGAAATAAGCTTATACCAATGATCCTACATATGTAAGTAACCTCCTATTGAGTTGAATTGGTAATTTATGAGTTAGGGTTTATGTACCCAATTTGGGAGTTTTAGGTAAAAAGTGTTTTAAAGTAAAGTGATAAGGTTATAATAATTATGGATGAAGTTATATTGATTAAAGTTAGTAATTTTGTGGGTTTTCATCATATGATCAAGATATAATCATATGATGATTAAAGGTGTTGAAAGATAAGCTAATGGTTGTATAAACCATTATTATAGTGCTCCAATTATGTGTTGAAGGTGTTTATAGTTTATGATGATTTTGGCTTAGGAAGCAAGCGAGGATGATGATGATGTTCTTGATAAACTTAGCTTGGATTCAAGGTAAGTAAACCGGTTATAATGTGAAATTATATTGATTTCATGTAACATCCGGCAATTTTCGAAACTTTAAATGTCTATGTTACCTTTTGACATTTTGGGTCCGGTTTGAATTTTTTTTAACATTTGGACTTTTTACCGTCGCATAAAAACAATCGCCGCGTAGCCTGTAAATTTTAAAACATATTTAAATAATAAATCATAATTATTATTATTTATCTCTCATTTATAAACTAAACATTTGCTCGGTCTCGAGACTTTTCAAATTTTCAATGTTGAAGGGGTAACATATTGAAGAATATAACAATAATGTTACCTTCCTAATACTATTTGATATCATTGCGATTCCTAGCACTATTTGAGATATATACTATTCACTAATATATTTCTACCTTATTTGCGAATATATACTTTTATGAATACTAATTTCTTAGAACTATTTGAGATAATTTATTTTTCCTTCCAGAATATTTGAGAATTATATTATTATTACAATAATTACTATTTTCTTAGCACTATTTAAGAATATATACTATTCCTATCTTTTTAAAATTTGAATTATGTGATGAGACGTAACTATGTGAATAGAGAAAGAAATAGGTATAGGTAGGCTAGTCATGTACTGGTATATTCTTGATGGTGGTCTTATTTTATTTTTTTGGTTGGTCAAGGTTGTCGTGACTTTAAATTGTTATTTGCTATGTTTGGATTGGGTAGTTGTGTCCGTGATAATTTTAGAAGAAAAACTGTGGGCCTTGAGTGGGTTTATAGGTCGTATTCAAGTTAAAATTTATTTCTCGGTTCACAATGTCTTACAGTGTTACTCAATAATTTACCAAATGTTTTAATTAAATATTATAAAAAAAACATTTATAAAATGTTATCAAGTAAATACTCATTTTATTGGAAAAATGATTTAGAAAACAATGGCGCAAGTTTCGTGACTCGAATCGACCGTTAACTAGTTCAAACGAGTCCCGAACCGATAGTTATCAAAACAACTACAATTATGTTTACACAATTCACCCTATATTATTTGGTAGATTGTATCCTTTACTTTAGAAGTTTATTATAAATAAAATTTTTAATACCATTTCTTTATTTCATTTTTTTTAACAACACACTTAACTACTCTTCCCCTTCACAAATTTCGGGCCACCCAGCCACGGGTCGGTCGCTCCCAGCTCGCCGTCTGCCACCACCACCGCCGCCGGAAAAATTTTCTGGCGAACTCAAAAAATGCTCCTCTTCACCCGATCTATCCGATCTACCACACCACTCGCCACCCTCCTCCAGCCACGAACCTCTTACCTTCTTTCACAACAACCCTAGGCTGCGTTGGTTTCTCAGGCACCCCAAAGGGTGCAGTGTGTTGTTCGGCGCCAGCGGGTGTGTACCGCTGATGTTAGCGACATAGCAGTCGCTCTCGACCTAACTATTCGGTGTTGTTATAAGCCTTCGTTTACTTGGGTTCTGTTATTTTGTTGTTTGAATGTGATGAAATCCATGGGACACTTGCGTTTTTTAGATAGTTGTGTATAGGTTAAGTAAAGAGTAATGTACAGCGTATATTTTGTCAAATATATTTTGGCACGTTTTGGTATAATCACGACTAAAAACGAATGTTTAGCACGTATTTCGGTGGTCTGAGACTTTGTAAAAATTGTATTTTTGATTTATGATAATAACGAAGGAGGGTAATTTTGTGAACGTTTCGGTAAAATGGAATGCCCGTAACTCTTAAAACGAAGAAGTTATAGCTAATTCAAGTCGGAAATTTCATGTTAAAATTGACGGTCTTTAGGCAAAATAGCTGCTGGTCGATTTTCAACGTCAATTTCGGGCATTTTCGAGTCCGTTTCAGCCTTCCGGCGAAACACGAAAGCTGTTCGGAGCGACGTTTTTGTCATAAGTTCTTTTTGATCAAACTTTGGGGGGGGGGAAAAAAAAGTGTGATTTAGCAGGTCAAAACGTTGGTCAAACAACAGCAGTTTTTATAAAATTTATATTGCATCAGATTTAATAAGAGGGCATTTTGGTCATTTTCTGTCGAGATTCAAGTCTCGGCCAAAACTAAAAAGTCGTCCGGAATGTCATTTCCGATAAAATCTTTTTTTGCTCCGAGTCGTGAAAACGTGATTTAGTGGCACGTTTGGTACGGGCCAGATTTGAGTCAAAATGTATAAAAGATGTAAAAAGATATATAAAGACTTATGTAAAGTCTTACTAAGTGCAAAATGTAAATAAAAATGGTAAGTATTAAAAATATACTTAGGTGTTTATAAATTATCCAATTAAGGTAACTTTTAAAATATAAATGTTTCGATAGATAGTCTTTATTGAAAGTAAGTAAGATAAAGCGTAAGAAATGTCTATAACTCAATGAGTGGGGTTTCAGCTATTTAAGTCGCGCAAAGTGGATCTATCAATGTATGGTTTATCATATATAATATATATTTGATTTTGTGTTACGATGTACACATCGTCGATGGTACTTCGAGTATTTTAATAATTACAGCGAACATCTATAGGTCTGATCATGTTGCGATTTTTGTCGTGACTACTTCAAACTAATCGATTCGACTGTAGCTTTCGATCTAAGGTAAGTTTATAGCACATCTACTCATTGTTTTACATTACTTTGCAAATCTCGGGGTGAGATACCTGCTAATTACAACTTTTTACATACTTGTTTATTATACTCATACTTATACTCATTTTACAAAATCGGTACTTGAATTATGTCATACTTCTACTTTTACTTATAGATTTAAGTATTTAAAGACTGTTTCATAAATACAATGGTTATCTTTTCACTTGGACACAAGTTTTTCTGGTTATCAATTCATGGTTAAGTGTGGCCTAAAGTGCGACTTAGACCACTTCAATGCCCGAAACCATCATGAACTGTTTTTACAGATTGCTAAGAGTGATTGTTATAAATAGATACTATAGGACTAAATTATCCCTATCTGGATGTGTAGCGCTCACTGTGGCGGTGTACCAGAAAACCGTGGTATATATCATGTCAATTTCTTTTGGTGTCTTGGTCGACACGTAGGGCATAAAATACATGTGGCATATTATATGCGACATAAATTAGCTTTAGTGTCATGAGCTTAAAGCCCAACAGTAAATTCTATTTTATGCGTATAATTGTATATATTATGGTAGTATATTTTTTAGAAATCTTGTGGCTCCACAATACTTTGGGTTGAAACATAATGGTTATTAAACATTTTTTTTCTTATACTGACGGTTGAATGGTTGTATGCAGTAGACATTAATCTCTTTTGAATTAAACAATTCCACTTTACAAAAAATCTATGAACAACCAACTTTATGTTGACATTTTTAAGCATGTTTTTCTAAGGTGAATTAGATGATTGGATTATCTGATGTGCATTGGAGTATTAATTGACTTAAGATTTTCATTCATGAATTTCTACTTATATACAAATGATCAAACCTCGTTGTATTGTTTTCAAGCTTTTTGTGGTGATGCAATTATGGGACAAATGTTATATCAATTTCAAAAAAATCAACGAGATTATTTTTCAAACGACACATTTAGAGGTCGTTCTCTTGTATCCTGTGCTGTTGTATTATGAAGTAACGCCCCGGACATTATTCCATGCGATCCCATTTTTGGGGTATTAATGATTGGTATAGAGGACATCTAGTATAGGGGAACTAGGTTGCATATTTTACTCTAGACTATAGCCGTTTTCACAAACATTGCATCACATAAAATATTTTCAAAGTGCATACACACTACTTGCTTACTTGCTTAGGTTACTTGTTACCTTAAGTGCTTACATGACATACATTATACTTATAATATTTATGCTTGAATTCCCTTTTGGTATATCGTACGTTTATTTTATATGTGAGTTAAATTTATATACAAAAAAAAATATGACTAGCAAACATTATTTATGACATTGTGGAGTTGCACAATGGTCTCATTTTATACCTCAGCATGTGAGTTAACATATGGTATTCATTTTACTTCTTAGACATTGTGAAGTTGCACAATGGTCTCACTTTTTCTCAGACATTATGTAAGTTACCAATGTCATGTCTCTAAGAATAATTATATTTTTTTATCATAACTTATTTCAATATTGTTATTACAGCGGAAAAACCGTCATATTTTTGTTTACATAGATATTATGTATGGATCGAAGTTTTACAAGTCTTGTATGGGCGAGACTTGTAATATAAGGATTGATATGATAATTGCTATGTAAACAAAACCCGTCACAGTTTTGTTTACATGAGATTATGCATGAATCTAAGTATTACATGTCTTGTATGTGGCTAGGGGGAATTGTATTAGGAGGTTGATGTGATTTAATTGCTATGTTGACTCCAACATAGAGACCTTTATCTTATTTCTATACCGTATTTCTCATCAATTATTATTCGAGACACTATGTCGATTTCCCTGATTATTTTTACTCTCCGTCTCCGAACGTCGAGTTTTAAGCACTGTCCGATACTATTAGTGCACATGAATTGTCATGTCATCAATTCACCTTGAAGGTTGTGAGTACGCCGTATGCATAGGAAATTATTTAAGTAGGATGATTTATATATATTTATTTGAAGGATTATGACGCCTTTCATTTAAATAAAATAAATTGTGAATCACGAATATAAGTTTATCATTTCTTACTTACATAAATTTAGACGCTTCTTTATGTAAATAAAGAATTATAAATGAGTGGGCTTAATGGTATCCAATATGAGACGAGTATGAACTTGAACCCAATAATCACCGAAATTCGTTAAAAGAATTAGAAACACAATGGTGTCTTACCACTCATCGAAAACCTCAAGCTCGCTTGAGCTAAATGATCTCATTCTTAAGTCTATTACTTTTGCAGTTTTTCATATCCTTGCGATACGAACTGTTTGCTGGAGCTAACAGACTAAGTACAATGTTCGTCACCTATCACATATTCTCATCTCGCGGAGCTTCCTTCCACATTGTTGACATATATTATGGGGTATTGTTTCTCGGTGTTTTCTTCACTATTCGCATTCTTTCATTGTTTACTACCGGTCATTATCGTAAGGTTAATGTTGTTGGAGTTGTTGGGTACCTAGGAGCGTGGTCCCATCTTGTACAAGTCCATTTCATCAAGCGATACAAAACTCCCTCATAACAAGCTAACATTTGTTCGATACAATATTACGAGTGAGTTATTCCATTTCAGACTAATAGTTTCATCCATTTTCAGTCATGGTACATTCTAGTACTTGCAATGTAAGTCGGATACTTAACATCCATTAGCCGACGTTCGATGTTAATCAATCGAAACATTGCAGATATCAGAAACGAGGACTTGCTCTTAATACAATTAGACTTCAAACATGCATAACTACCCGGCGAGTACACTTTTCTATTCGTCTGTTTTCGCTATTAATGACTCTCTCTATATGTGGTTATATCAATCATAAAATCGTAATGAGATTTTCTAAAATTATCATTTCCTAAACATCGGTCATAGGTTGTAGTTGGGTGGTTGCGAGCAGTTCTCTTTGTGACATTTTGATTTGATCACCAAAATACTATACACGTGGGATTGTCAAACAATCACAATACGACATGATAACATGCTTTTCCACCTCCATATATGATTTGAAAACTATATATGGTAATTAATACAGACAGAAAAAGCTACAAAGGGTCTTCGGTCGTGCTAGCAGAACATAACTCATTATACTTAAACAGGACTATAATATTAGCTATGGATTAAATACCTCAAGCAACTCAAACGAAGTCGTAAACCTATCGTTAAAGTTCGTTGGAATGCACGTAGAGGCCCGGAGTACACTTGGGAACGCGGAGACCAGTTTAGGGAGAAATACCCTCATATATTCACGAACCCGCGATCTACTACAACGTCTTGATTTTGGGATGAAATCGCATAACATGGGGCGGATTGTAACATCCGGCAATTTTCGAAACTTTAAATGTCTATGTTACCTTTTGACATTTTGGGTCCGGTTTGATTTTTTTTAACATTTGGACTTTTTACCGTCGCATAAAAACAATTGCCGCGTAGCCTGTAAATTTCAAAACATATTTAAATAATAAATCATAATTATTATTATTTATCTCTCATTTATAAACTAAACATTTGCTCGGTTCCTGAGACTTTCAAATTACATGTGAAGGGGTACACTATTGAAGAATATAACAATAGTGTTACTTCCTAATACTATTTGCTATCATTGTTATTCCTAGCACTATTTGAGAATATATACTATTCCTAATACTATTCCTAGCACTATTTGAGAATATATAATATTCCTATCTTTTTAAAATTTGAATCAGGTGATGAGACGTAACTATGTGAATAGAGAAAGAAATAAGTATATGTAGGGTAGTCATGTAAGGAATATACATGATGGTGTCTAATTTTATTTTTTTTGGAATTTGGTCAAGGTTGTCGTGACTTTAAATTGTTATTGCTATGTCTTGGGATGGGTAGTGTACCGAGATAAAAATTTTTATAAGAAAAACTTTGGGCCTTGACGTGGATTTAAGGTTTATTCAAGTCAAAATATATTTTTCGGTCAAAGCTTAACAGTGTTACTCAATAATTTACCAAAGGTTTTAATTAAATATTATAAAAACATTTATGAAATGTTATCAAGTAAATACTCATTTTTATTGGAAAACAATGGCGCAAGTTTCGTGACTCGAATCGACCGTTAACTAGTTCAAACGAGTCCCGAACCGATAGTTATCAAAAACTACAATTTATATTTACACAATTCACCCTCTATTATTTGGTACTTGTCACTTTACTTTAAAAGTTTTATTATAAATAAAATTTTTATACCATTTCTTTCATTTCATTTTTATAACACACACTTAAACACTCTTCCCCTCCATAAAATCCCGCCACCCAGCCGCCGTCGGCCACCACCACCGCCGCCGGAAAAATTTTCCGGCGAGTTTTTCCGGCGAACTCCAAAAATGCTCCCCTTCATCCGATCTATCCGATCTACCACACCACGCGCCACCCTCCTCTCCTCCAGCCACCGAACCTCAATCTCCCCTCTCTTCAACACCCTAGTTGAGTTTGGTTTCTCCGGCACCCAAAAAAGGGTTGGCGTTTGTTGTTTAGGAAGCCGGGCTGTACGGCTGAGTTACGCGCTCGTTGCAGTCGTCGACAATACTTCGGTGTTGTTTTATAGTCTTAGTTTTACCTGGGTTCTGTTATTTGTGGTTTATATGGTGATGAAATCCATGGGACACAGCGTGTAGACTAGTTGTGCTAGGTTGATTGATCGGCATGATGGTCGTGTATAGGTTTAAGTAAGTGTATTGTAGCGGAATATTTGGTAGAAAAACAATTTTTGTGCACGTTTTGGTAATAATCGAATAAAACAGAAGTTTAAGCACGTATTTAGGGGGTCATGAGACTTTGTATATTGTATTTTGATTTGATAATATCAAAGAGTGGTGATTTTGTGAACGTTTCGGTTAAATTGAACGCCCCTAACTCTTTAAAAAACTGAAGAAGTTATGCAAATTAAGTTACGACAAAATACATGTTAAAATTGACAGCTATTTTAGGCAAAAATAGTTGCTGGTCCGATTTTCAATGTCAATTTCGGGCATTTTCGAGTCCGTTTCAGCCTTCCGGCGAAACACGAAAGCTGTTCGGAGCGACGTTTTGCAATAATAGTTACTTTTGGTCTCAAAAACTTACGAAAAGGGTTGATTTAGGGGTCAAAACGTTGGTACAAACAATAAGCAGTTTTTATATAATTTATTATTGCATTCAGATTTAATAAGAGGGCATTTGGTCATTTTTTTGTCGAAGATTCAATCTCGGCCAAAACTAAAAAAGTCAGTAGGAATGTCATTTCCGATAAAATCTCTTTTTACTCCGAGTCGTGAAAACGTGATTTAGTGGCTCGTTTGGTACGGGTCAGATTTGGGTCAAAATGTATAAAAGATGTAAAAAGACATATAAAGACTTATATAAAGTCTTACTAAGTGCAAAATGTAAATAAAAATGGTAAGTAATACAAAATATACTTAGGTGTTTTTAAATTACAATTAAGGTCACTTTCTAAATAAAAAGTTTCGAGAAATTGAAAGTTTTCTCATTAAGTAACGTTAAGATAAAGGTTAAGAAATTGTCTATAAACTCAATGGAGTGGGGGGTTTTCAGGATTAGTCGCGCAAGTGGATCCTTATCAACAATGTATGTTTTTTTATATAAATTATATGATTTTGAGCTACGTTTGCACATCGTCGATAGACTTCGAGTTGATGATAATATGGGGACACCTATAGGGTCGTGATCATGTTGCCTGATAGTTCGTGACACTTCAAACTAATGATTCGACTGTGCTTTCGATCAAGGTGAGTTTAAAGACCCTCTTTTCACTTGTTTTTTTTATTTCTTTACAAATCTGGGGGAGATTTACATGATCATTACAACTTGTTTGCGTACTGTTTACATACTTGTTTACATACTCATACTCATTTACAAACTCGGTTACTTGATTTATATCATACCCTCTTTCTACTTATGGATTTAAGTATTTAAAGCTGTTTATGAGTACAATGGTTATCTTTTCATTGGACACAAGTATTTCTGGTTATCATCTACATGGATTCGCTGTTGCCTAAGAAAGCGAATTGTCCATCAATGCCCAAACTATCATGAACTTTTAATTACAGATTGTATGCGTGATGTTATAAAATTGATTATTGGGATTATTATCCCTATCCGGTTCGTGAGTAGCGCTCATATGCCGGTGTATCAGGACAACGGGTATATTTCATGTCAATTTCTTTTGGTGTCTGGGTTCAGAAAACGGCAGGGCAGAAATACAATTTGGCATATTATATGCTAGCAAAAATTTAGCTTCAGTGTCTATGAGCTTAGCGCAACAAGTAAATAACATTTTATGTGATATTGTACTCTGTAATAGTAGTTATGATTTTGAAAATCTTGTGGTCCACGCTTACTTTTTGTTGAACATATATCTGGGTTATTAATACATTTTTAATTATAATGCGGAGATGCAGTAGTAGACATTATTCTCTTTTGAATTAAAACATTTAACATTTACTCAAAATCTTTGAATCGCCAACTTTATGTTAACATTTTATGCATGTTTTTATCTGTGTGGATTTTAGTGCTTGTCTTACTTGATGTTGCATTGGAGTCTAAATTGATAGATTTTCATTCATGGATTTCTACTTACATTCAAATGATCAAATCTCGTTGTATTGGTTTAAAGCTTTTCATTGTGATGCAATTATGGGACAAATGTTATATTAATTTCAAGAAAATCATTGAGATTATTTTCAAACGACACATTTAGAGGTCGTTCTCTTGTATCTTGTGTTGTTGTATTATAAAGTAACACTCCCGGACATATTTCCGCTGCGACTCATTTTTGGGGGTGTTACAGATTGGTATCATAGCACTGGCTATAGAGAACTAGGTTGCATATTTTACCATAGACTATAGCCCGTTTTCACAAACATTGCATCACATAAAACATTTTCAAAGTGCATACGCACTACTGCTTAGGTTTCTAGTACCTTATGTGCGTAAATGATTTACTATATATATAATTTATATGCCTTGAATTCTTTTTGCGTATTTCGTACGTTATATTTATATGAGAGTAAATTATTTAAAGACTAGAAACAATTTCTTAGCATTGTGAGTACACAATTGGTCTACTTTTAATTCTTTGAATTGTGAGTTAGCACAAATGGTTCACTTTTGTTCCTCAGACATTTGTTGATTTGAGTAAACAATGGTCTCTAAGAATATATTTTTTTCTCATAACTTTATACAATATTGTATTACGCGAAAACCGTCATAATTTTTTTTTACATAGAATTATGTATGAATCTTTTTTTTGGAACGACAATGTGTGGCTACATGGCCCCTAGCCCAGAAGGCGTAGCGAGCCCACACAACGAGGTTGGGTCCAGCCCAGAAGGCAATGGCACCCTTCCCTTTACGCACGCGGGAGGAAACCCCTATCGCCCTAGACAAGACTCGAACATGAGACCTTGCCTAGGAGGGTAAAACCTCCACACCATTGGACCAAATGCCCGTTGGTGAATTATGTATGAATCTAAGTATTACAAGTCTTGTATGGGCGGGACTTTTTTTTTCTCATAACTTTATACGATATTGTATTACGCGAAAACCGTCATAATTTCTGTTTACATGGGATTATGCATAAATCTAAGTATTACAAGTCTTGTATGGGCGGGACTTGTAATAGGAGGATTGATGTGATAATTGCTATGTTGACTCATACATAGAGACCTTTATCTTATTTACTATAACCGTATACTCATCAATTATTTTGAGCGCTATGTCGATCTTCCCTGATTGTTTTACTCTCCGTCTCCGAAGACGAGTTTTAAGCACTCGTCCCATACTCATTAGAGCACATGAATTGTCATGCCATCCATCACCTTGAAGGTTATGTGAGTACGCGTATTGTATCGGAAATTATTAAGTAGGATGAATTATAATCTATTTATTTGAAAGGATTAAGACGCCTCTTCATTTAAATAAATAAATTGTAAATCGCCGAACCATAAGTTTATCATTTCTTACTTACATAAATTTGGACTCTTCTTTATGCAAGTAATAAATTATAAATGAGTGGTCTTAATGGTACCTGGTATGATACGAGTATGAACTCGAACCCGACAATCATCGGAATCCGTTAAAAAGGTCTAGAAGCACAATCGTGTCTTACCACTCAGCAAAATCTTAAGGCCTCACTTTGAACTACCTTATCTCATTCTTAAGTTATTACCTTTTCCTGTACAAATCCTTGCAATCATGAATTGTTTGTGGAGCTAACAGACTTGGGCACACTTGAACTAATGGAGTTGATTCAACCTCGAACTAGGTACTGAGTACCATACTCCGCCGTCTATCGCATAAGCTCTCCCACGAGCTCCTCACATTCGTCGAATTGTTTACTACGGTCATTATCGTATGGTTACTGTTGTTGGAGTTGTTGGGTCCTAGAGCGGTCCCATCTTGTACAAGTCCATTCATCAAGCGATACAAACCTCCCTCAAACAAGCTAAACATTTGTCGATACAATATTCGAGTGAGTTATTCGTTTCAGACTAATAGTACAACAATTTCAGTCATGGTACATTCTAGTACTGCGCCACCGCATCTCTACTCGTCCGGTCGCACGCACGGACGTGCACGACGGTGTGTAAGGTCCAAAAACCACTATCTACAACGTGCACAGCAAAATCATACGAAGAATCACACATTAACAACGCCAAAGCAACATCTCACTACCGACAGCACTCCAAAAAAACCACAGAGAGTGGCCTTTCATAAGAAGATCCGCACTAACAAATATCAACACAAAAAACCTAAAAAAAGCAAAATCAACCACACACCACACTCCCCCAGCGTTCGTCCAAATATCCGAGTTACACGAACACGACACACTCTTTCCGAACCCACGCGGCGAATAATCGAAAGAACGCCAGTAAAACACTCGCCCGACCACGCCACCACACTCACCCCCCCCCAACCCCCACCACTCCATACCCCCACCACTCACCCCACCCAAGCTCCCGACCCCTTAAACCCCACCACACTACCTAGTGGCCCACCTACCGCACCCCCTAATCTTACACGCGACCTCAGACAGAAGTCGAATCTGTCAATCAACCGGCATCCCCGCCCAAAGCCCACCCGATCTACACAACACCCCCACCCGAACACCTACACCGCGACTAATTCCTAACAACCATCATCACTCGCCCGCTCCCACGCCCCCGGCCCCGTTCTTAAAGGCACCCCCAATCAAAAAATCTACCCGACACACACACGCGACGGCGTTAGGACAACACCAACCCACCCACCACACATTCACCCGCAGACCACGCTCACCGGGACTGCCGGACCTCCGAGACAGGTATGCTCCTCACACCATGTCACCACACCACCACCCGCCCTCCCCCACCCTCTGTTCAACCCCCCACCCACCAACGCTGACCCAGGCTACGACGCCGCGCCAGATATGCATCACGAGCACGCTCACATGACACACGCCCTCAACACTCCAACAGCCGGAATGCACGCGACCACGCGCCCAAGCTACACGCTCACTATCAGCGGTCACACAATAAAAAAGAACCAACGCGCCGCCACAAACGCTACCAGCACCCTCTCTACCAGAAGAGCAACGTGACCACGTCGCCACAACAGCGAACGGCGCCGAACAAACCACTGGCGCTCCAACATATCTAACACCCTAAATCCCCAACAAGCCCAGAGCATGGCGCCACGAAACACACTCTGACCACACCGAAAAGAGACCACGCGCTCCGCAACATGGTCTGACCTCACCACATCACGCGCCGCAACACTCCCTCCTCACCATCCCCTCACACCACGCGAGGCTGCCAAACGCGCCCGTGAACACCGCTCCCTCCAAACCCTGACCTCCTCCGACGTCCACACCAGCCAAGCACCCCCAAAAAAAAACCCACCTAACCTCCCCCCCCCCTACCCACCGACCCCTCAACACCACCTTCCCATACAAACCCAAACCTCCTCCACCCCACGCACACCGCCACTCGAACCCACCCCAACCACGGTCCCCCCCAGCCCCAGGCTCACGCAGGCGTTAAAGTATGAACATCGCACTAAGCAACGATCCCCTACCCCGTAAACCTTCTATTACTAATACCACTTAACCTTACCTAAACAGGGTAATCCCTCCCCATTACTTACTATTACCTTTCTTCTATATCTCTCCTTCCCTCATTATGGATTTTCTTTCTCCGGGTTGGTTTTCTTTTCTGGTTTTCTCTTTTCCTTTCTTTCATCTTCTTCGTATCACTTCCCATCTCCTCTGTGGTTTTCTTTTTCTCCCCTTCCTTCTCCCCTGTGGTTTCTTTTCTTTCCTTGTTCTTTTCCCTTTCTCCTCTCTGGGTTTTTTCTTTTCCTTTTCTGTTTTCTTCTTCTTTCTTGTTCTTCTTCTCTATTTTCTTCCTTCCTTTGGGATTTCTTCCCCTCCGGTATTCCTTGTTCATCCACTTCCTTCTCACGGCATTACCCAAAAGGGTGCGTTATGTTGTTCGGGCGGTTTGTTGTTCGGGGAGAAGTGTTCGGCGGGTCGGAAGGAGATTTCGGAGTTCGCAGGTTCCGGGGTTCGTGGGCTTAGCTCGTTTCGGACGTGTTTCTTGTTCGTGGTTCGGGCCCACAATCGCAACAAGTAGCATCAAGCACGGGTTGTTAAATACTCAGAGGTCGCCAATACGTAGCACAACCTACAGCAGCACAACAGTCTAGTCGGAGATCTAGGAGCACCAACTCTATTATTGGTGTAGGTTATAAATGGAAAGGGAGCTTACTTTTATATTTCGATGTCAGATCTAGATCACTAACCTCGCCCGCAAGATGGTGTAGACTAGAATATATAAGTGTGTGTCTGAAATGTAAAATCGTCAATAATCATAACTCTCCAATGGACCCACCACAGGAATAAAAAAACCGATGAACAGCTACAGCAAGAACAGACCAAGGAACAGTAAGTCGATATGAACTAAAGGTTGTGCGCATAGGTAGATGATTTGAGAACCGAGGGCACTGACATGGACCGATGACCCCATCTTAACGGGGCGCGACCTCGAACTGATAGACGCGCTGACACATGCTAAAGAGTGGTCAACAAAAAACAAAAAAAACCCAAACCACCCCCACCCGTACACTCCAATTGAGATTTTATTTATATATTTTTAAAATTATTACGCCGGATAAATGGACCAACGAAACTCCAAGTGCCAACCCCCGCCCTAAATCTGTTACGTTGTTACTCTTGTCCCTTACAGGATTTCGTGCGTTCTCCTCGTTCCCACAGTGACCCCAAGAACTAAAAATCAATCATAAGCACCCAACCACCCCGCTTTACCAAAAGTTAATTGTCTGCTCTTTCACCGTGTATATCGGACGTATACCGTAGTGCAAGTCCACCTCACACAAGCAACCACCCCCCTCATACCGTTTCCCAGTCGGCACCACAAACTCAGTTATATCGTGTTGAGTTTCTCCCCATAACATTAACGCCCCCTACAAACTAATCCCTTCGCGACCTCAACCCCAACTTCTCCGCCCCAACGCTCCCCGCCAACGCCCTTGTCATTAAGATAGACCTCAAAAAAAAAATCCCACCCAACACCCCCACCAAACACCACCAACCCCCCCACGTCAAAAATTATACCCCCCTGGGCCTTATTCCCCTCCGGACCCCGCCCTAAGACCGGAAAACTCTTTAGGGGTAGATACCCGAAAAAGAACAGGCGCCTTGCCGGCGAATACCTCCCTAACAGCTGATACTTATTCGTGAGGACGTTAGTGGGACGGGATTCGGAACGTAAATGCATAAAAAAAGTACCTTTATTGAACCAACTAGAAGAAAGTGAGACTGTAATAGTGATTATAGCAGGAACGGCCAAGGTGGATAGAAGGAGTGACAAAACGAAGAGTGGACAATCAAACAACATCATTTAATATATAAATAAAATATAATCTAGCGCAAAGGCTCAGTATAAATTACATGAGGGCCAATAATGAAAATGGGAACAAATTTTCTCTCATTATTTTCCCTGGTCGAAAGTAAATCACGTTCCTGATTCTACTCACTCGTCAAAGGTCTTCTAGTCTATCATTCAAGTCAGGTACTCTTCTCGTCCTGTCTCTCCAGATGTCTTGTCTCTCATGTCTCGAGCGTTCGGTTCACTTCTCCACAGTCAAGCAAGTAAGTCCTTCGGGTGCGTCCTCTCACTTCCATCTCTCTCAAGTCTCCGTCCTTCTCTCTCTCCTTCCTAAGTCCTCAGTTCAAAGTCCTCTTCTCTACTCCTTCCTTCAATGTCTTTCTTCTTCTGAGCTCCTCGTGGTCGGGTCGCCGATTCTCACAAGTCTCCGGGGTCTTCCCTCTCTCCCTTCATCTACTCGTGAAGTCTCAATTCAAGACACGCTTTCTTCTGCTTCGGATCATCTTAAACTAGAAGAGTCTCCCCTCCTCCGTTTCTTCGTCTCCGGTTTCTCGTCTTTCAAGGTCATTTTCAAGTCTTCGTCGGGGTCTCAGTCTTTCCTCTTCGGCCCAAAACATAAAAAAAAAGAACAGAACGTCCTCTCGGAATATGCGTTCTTTCCGGAAAATGTGGGAATTGGGAAGGTTCCATTGTGTCCGATAAAAAAAAAACTCTATTTTTGTTTAATTTTACTTTATTTTTATAAAATTTTTGTTTCTCTTTTTAGTTTTTTTATTTTTATTTTTTTTTTTTTTTTATTTCTTTATATTTTTTTTTTTAAAATTTTTTTTTTTTTTTTTTTTGTTTTTGTTTATAAAACCTAAGAAATACGTCTTTTTAAACTCTTCCCCTCTTTTATTTTATTAAACATTATTTTAAACCTGGTTTTTTTTTGATAAAAGTTATTTTTTATTTTTTTTTTTAAAAGTCTATGCGTCGCTCTTTTATTTTATATTAATACCTTAACTTCCGAGGTACCAGTCGTGAAAACAGTAATTAAGTGGCTTGTGGGTTTTGTACGGGTACAGATTTGTTGGTCAAAATTTTATAGAAAAGAAGTAAAAATGACATATAATAGACTTATAAACGCAAAAATGTAAAAAAAAGATGTAAAGTATTAAAAAAATACTAGGTGTAAATAAATTATCCAACTAAGGGAAATTTTCCTAAAATACAAACGTTTTCTCCTCCCGAAAATATATAGACTTTTCTATTGAAGTAACGAGTGAAGCAGAAAATAAACGTAAAAATGACTATAATAATATAACAGAAGAAACACCCAAAAACCTAATGAATGGGGAGTGGTTTCAGATCAAGACTGCCCTGCGCAAAAGAGGAGGATCCTCAGTATCCACACATCAGTAAAGTTTTATATATATAGAATCATAGAAATTATTTTGATGTTTTTTAGTGGTTTGGGATTTGTAGCCGCTAAGTAATTATTGTTTGTATTAGTTTTTGTGTTGATTGTGTTGGTTTGTGCGCCCATGGCCGCTACAATCGTCGATGTAACTAATACTATTAAAAATAAAAAATTCCTCGACATCTATTAGGATCGTGATCATTGTTTACCAAGATTGTTCGAGACTACATTCAACAAAATCGAATTCGACAGTAGGCGTTTCTGATTCAAGAGAGTTTACAGCTCATCCTCTCACTAGTTTCCATAACTTATTAGCAAATCTCGGGAGAATAGCATAGCTACATTACAACTTGTTTACATACTTGTTTACATACTCATACTTATACTCATTTACAAACTACGTAAACTTGATTATTTCAATACCTCTTTCTCCTTATAGATTTAAGTTAATTAAAGCTGTTTTATAAATACAATGGTTTATCTTTGCGCATTGGACCCTAGTATTTCTGGTTTATCATCTCTATGTTTACGTGTTGCCTAAGTATCGTTAGACCCCTCAAGTGCCCGAAACCATCAAGAACTGTAAATTCCAGATGTAAGCTTGAAAGTTATAAAATAGATCTATTGGGACTAAAAATTTTAACCCTATCCGGAAGAGTATCGCTCAACTGTGCCGGTGTACCGGCCCACGTATATAATCATGTCAATTCATTTGGTGTCTTGGTCAGACACCGGTAGGGCAGAAATACATTTGGCATATTATATGCTACATAAATTAGCTTCATTGATCAATGATCATTTGAGCGCCAACCATAAATCATTTTATGTGATATTGTATCAGTTAAAGGTAGTCATAATATTGTAGAAATCTTGTGGTCCACACTACTTTGTTGAACATTACTGGTTATTAAACATTTTTTTCATTATACTGCGGTGAAGCAGTAGACATTATTCTCTTTTGAATTCAACATTTACATTTACAAAAATCTATAGAACTTCACACATTTATGTAGACCATTTTAAGCGATGTTTTTTTCTCAGGGTGAAAATAGATGCTGTTTTATATTGGGATTATCTGATTCATTGGTGAGTATAAATTTGACAAGATTTGCATTCATAATTTCTGACTTACATACAAATGATCAAACCCGTAATTTTATTGTTTTCATCAAGCCTATTTTGTGGTGATGCAATTATGGGACAAATGTTATATCAATTTCAAAAAAAATCAACGAGATTATTTTTCAAACGACACATTTAGAGGTCGTTCTCTTGTATCCTGTGCTGTTGTATTATGAAGTAACGCCCCCGGACATTACTTCCACTGCGACTCATTTTTGGGGGTGTTACATTTCATCATACATGTGTTATGTGCTTAATGTAAAGAAAGTTAGGATGCCTTGGTTAGAATGCTTTGACTAAATAGTAGATGTGAGGCTAGTTTGGCAAAACTAGCAAAAGATGTGGTTAAGCCTAATTGACCTATTTAAGGTATGCAATGATTTGTATGATATGTTATAATGTGTTTAATGTGTAATGTGATAATTATGATGAATGTAGTTTTATGGACTAATGATGAATGATGCTTATGTGATGAATGAAGTATAATGTCATGTTATTGATGTTTACTTACTAAGCTTTGTGCTTACGGTTTAGATGTTTAATGTTTTGTAGCTTCAATGCGAAAAGAGTAATGCGTGGATAAAGGTATAAGTGAGCAAGTACTTGTCGATGATAGACAAATAGTTAAGGTAGATGCCGAGCTCGAAGCGATGTTGAACCCCCAAGTAAAGTAAAATGGTTTGTAAATGTTCTTGTCAAGTGTCAAGGTCTTTTGTATGGTCTTGTATATAAATGGATGCAAATGGGTCAAAAGAGGAATGTAGAACGGGTTAAAACGAGGCGTTTGGCAAACCCCGCAAAGTATATGTTTTGGGTCGTTTGGACCGTAAATGTTTATGAAAATGATGTAATATAGTAGTTAAATGAATTCTAGAATTTTTGATGTTATGTCATGTTATCAAGGTCGTTTTCCGGAAAATGGGTCGAAGTGCACCAAGGAGTATGCAGAAAATGGGTCATGTTGTTTTAGTCGTAAAAACTAAACCGTAAAGAGTTAGAAGGCGTGCCACCCGCCGTTTCGAAGGTATTCGAGTCTACCTTCATTTAAAGAGACCTTCAGGGTCTGAATGGTAACTTATTTTGGTCAGTTTATAAAAGAATGACAGCAGGTCTGTTTTGGTATGTCATTTTCGCGAAAAGTTTTCAATTTTTGGTCAAATGTAGAGTCGGAAAAGGGGCGTTTCAACAATGATGAATGAATGGTGGTAAATTAACACCAACGCCTCAAAATTATCATCATATCAGGCTTACCAGATGATTTGATGAAATCAATCATTGGTTGTCCCACTACAAAAAAGGCATATGAAGACTTGATAAAATTTGAGGGACCTTATCAAGTTAAGGAAAATAGAGTCATGGATCTAAAACTTTTTTTAAAAATACCTTCAAAGATATTGAAGATGAACCACTCTCATAAACATTCACTAGATACAAAGTTCTCATGGATGAAGTGGTGAATGATGGTGATACCATTTCATATTATAAAATAATGATTATTCTATTAACAACCTTCCAAAGAAATATTTAAGCTTTAATCGGGGTATAAGGAACTCCAAGTCTAACCATGTTAGAGATCAAGATTTAGCCACACTTTTTAGAATATTCAAATATGAAAAAAGGTTCATAGACAAAATCTATGCATCAGAGACCAAGAAAGCCCTGACCACTACCACCACTCTTTCAACAGTTTTTTTTCTTTAACTCTACTGTTTAGGACTTTCAATATGATCTCACGATGGAGAGGACACTAGAAGTAGAAAAGAGTACATGAACGGTCTGAATAAAGAATTTCAAAAAAGTACTTTTAGCAAATATCAAGAGATTCCTAAAAAAGAATCCACCCAAGTTAAGTGGTTTAAAATCTTGTAGCAAAACAGAATATTTTAAGCGTGGAAAAATTACTCATTTTGCTAAATATTGTTTTTCAAAAACATCCTCACCATCATATCTATCTCCTCAACAAAACAAATCTCAATAAAAACTCATCACCTAAGCTTAAACCTTTTTAAATAATCAAATTGAACCAAAAATTCAGAAACACTACAAAGCCGAATATAAAAAAGGCTAAAGCCAAACTAGCACTCTTAAATTCTAGTGGCTCAACCTCTCATTATTCTAAATTAGCCTAAGCAAGAAATAAGAGTCTTGTAGCTGAATCATATGACTGGAATGAAGAATAAGTTTCATTTGATGATGAAATGGTTAAGATCAAGGTACTCATGACCTTGGTTGATGATGTAAAAGTTGTTATTGGTAAATAACATATATGAAATAAAGAATGGGTTGACATCACAATAAAGAAGGTGTGCATGATGCTTCAAATGAAAGATAATGATGATAGAAAACTGTTTCTTGATTATGCATGTATAGCCTTTAGATTTGTAGAATAACAAATGAATTTGATGTCAAAATATATGAATCTTGTTATAAAACTAGATACTTGTAATGAAGAATAGTTAGAGCTAAACATATAGCCCTTACACTTTAACATGTTAATATTGAGATATTGAAAAAAAATCAGTCCCAATGAAAAAACTTAATAAAGTTAAGTTTGTCACTAAGTTTTGCCTCAATAGCTCACATAAGGTTAGCAAGTGCATAACAGATTCCAAATAAAGAATTTAAAATGTTAAAAGTTAACTCACTTAAAGGTCATCTAACATTGAACTTAATATTCTAGTCTTTTACTATATCTAATTAAAGGGACGTATGCCTTTAAAAATTATGAGACCAAATTTTATATTGAGTAAAATAGCTTCGGTAATGGTGAGGTGAACAGTACTAACGGTCCTTACGTAATGACCGTTATTTTTTTTTTAATTTTTTTAACTTTAAAATTAAAAAAAAACTCCAACACAGATTTTACGTAATTGGTCATTCATGTTCGTGAAGTATCCTTAGGGTTATCAAGTTACAATAATAGTCCCTGAGGTTATTCGTCGGTTGCAAAGTTAGTTCTTAATGTAAAACCTCGCGCTCCGCGTAGTAACGCAATCGCAAAACCTAGTTGAACCTAATATTCTTGTCTTTATCAGATCATCAACTGAATGTGATCATGAGATGTCAAAAGACCGTGCGGATATCATACGTTTATGGATCTTCAAGTGACGAAGACGAAGAAGGTGATCAAGCTGACATACTAACTTTTTTGGGCTCATTAAACATCGAAGACTTTCTTGATTCGGTTTTTGAAACCGAAAAATATTTTGAACTCATGGACATACCCGAAGAATCCTAAGTTTAATATGTTTCCTACACGTTGAGATGAGCCGCCTCATCTTGGTGGGACAACCTTCAAACAGGTCGTCGACGTCAACGAAAGTAACCAATTCACACCAATGATTTAACAAAACGCATCAGAATAATTAAGAACACAATCTTTGTTATGAAACAAGTTTTTCATTATTCTTAAGATACTAATAACTATATAGCACATAGATGATTCATGACTGTCTATGGCTAACTACAACTATTACCGACACACACTTTGCTATTAGGACTCTCATTTGGAGATAGTTCTCAACTATGAATGGATAATCAAACTATTCACCCTACCTCTATTTTTTACTAGAGAAGGCTAGGGTTTACAAGAAAACCCTTAGTCATACATATCATAAGTTGTTATGTAAACTTCCAATCATCATTATGTTTTAGTCAAAGTCCACATATCATTTAATGTTTGATTTGTACTTCCAATTCAATATTAATATGTTTTTAGTCAAAAGTCCAACATATCATATTTAAGTCCTTTTTGTTTCATTTATTTCATATAAGCATATGTAGTTTTGTATCATCAAATCTCAATCCCAAACAATCTTCACTATTTGATATTACAAAAACAGGTTCCAGAATGAAATAATCTTTCAAAAGCTTCCTTGACTTAAGATCTCCTTGAACATGCCACCACATAAAATAATAAGCTGCAAATCACGAATCTTCTTCCCCTTTTTGTAATCATCCAATAGGGGTCATCTGTAGATAAGCAACTTGTGAGCACTTCCCCTTAAGTGGTACATGTAGATGGTTAAACATGTTAACAATAAGCTTCCCCTGAAAGTATATTAACCATCTCTTGAATCTCAAAGTCAGTAGGCTCCAAGTAGTAATTATTGATGAAGAAAAATGAGTATAACCCATATGTTGAGAGTAGATTTCCCCCCAAACTTGTGTCTTAGGTCTTTGCCCAATATCCACGTGTGATGGTCAAACTTATTTACCAAGACCAAAATATAAGTAGATCGCAATCTCTTGACAAAAATCCTCAAACTATTTATGAGACATGGAGCACAAACGTACAACTCCTTAAAGTGACGTTATACATAGTGATAGCAAATGTGAGCAATTAAGCAACCCTAAGTTTATAGATCACACACCTTTGCTAGATTCGTCAAGTCTTCGTCACACCATTGTAAGCACGAACAAGTTACCTCCTGCTAAAAGGTATGATAAGAACACGCATCTGTGAAACTCAACTACAACATCAAATAAGCAATAATCAACTCTCTTCATAATAATCCCCAAATCGAGCCATAATTTCATCATCTATCCGAGATCCAAATCCGTCCAAAAACAAATTAGATATATACCTTGTAGATCCTAGATATCAAGAGCCACATGCTCTGATACCAATTGAGAAACCACGATCTAGCCATCTAGGATATACTAACAATGATTAACAAACACGCAGCGGAATAATTAAGAACACAATCATTGTTATGTACGATTTTCTTATTAATATAAGACTACTAATAAAATAAAAGCCACATAGATGATTCATGACTCATCTATGGCTAACTACAACTATTACACGACACACACTTTGCTATTAGACTCTCATTGAGAAGTCTCAACTATGATGGATAATCAAACTATTCACCCTACCTCTCTTTATATACTAGAGAGGCTAGGGTTTACAAGAAAACCTTAGTCAAACATATCATAATGTTGATTTTGTAACTTCCAATCAACATTAATGTTTTAGTCAAAGTCCAACATATCATATTAATGTTGATTTTGTAACTTCCAATTAACATTAATGTTTTAGTCAAAGTCCAACATATCATATTAAGTCCTTTTTGTTTCATTTATCTTCATATAAGCATATGTAGTTTTGTAATCATCAAATCTCAGATCCCAACAGACAACCTTCAAACTGGTCGTCGGCGTCAACGAAAGCAACCAATTTGCACATGGCGCTAGATGAAAAGAGAAATGTTCGCGCGGTTTCTGCCAGTCGATTACGAACAATGCTATATTCTTTATATCAAAAATGTTGTCAATCATCTCGAACCGTCACCGAATATGCTGAAGAATTCATGAGACTTGCATCTCTTAATCAACTACGCGAATCTGATGCACAACAAGTTGCGAGGTTCAACAATGGCCTTCGATATGATATTCAAGCCATAGCATCTCATCAAACAACATGGACTATCGATGAAGCTATTCACATAGCCTTGAAAGCTGAACAAACAATCAAAAAGCAGAAAATTGGTAGCTCCATGTACAAAACAAAATTGATACAAACTAAAGTAGTAGTAGCCAATCAGGAGGTGATGCCCAAGTAGATCATTCCAAATCCACACATGAAGTTGATGGGGAAAAGAAGAAGACAACAACCACCACTACCTCCACACATGCCGTAAACAAGTCATCTAATAACTGATATGATCGTCCTGTAGGCATAAAGTGTTATCGGTGCCAAGAAGTCAGTCTTACCTCAAATCAATGTTGAGCTACAAAGCGTGTTAACCTAACTGAAGGTGATAAGGCACATAGTGAATCGGAAGACGAGGGATTAATTATTAGTCCTAATGCTGTTTTTGAAGATGATAGTGAAGCCTTCTTAGGTCTTGTTCGACGATTAGTACTTACTGGTACTAAGAAAAGTGAATATTGTCAACGTCCACAACATCTTCCAAACACGATGCAAGATCAACCAAGATGTGTTCAACGTTATCATTGACGGAGAAAGTAGTGAGCATATCATCTCATGGGACATCATGACTTGTCTCAAGTTGAGACCAACGAAACATCCAAAACCATACAAGCTTGGTTGGATTAAAGCCATTGGAGAGGTAAGAGTAACCGAGCAATGCGAGGTCTTTTTGCCATGGGAAAATACAAAGACACGGTTGTGTTTGATATAGTAGACATGGATGCTTGTCATGTTCTATTATGAAGACCTTGGCAATCTGACTTGAATGTGGTACACAAAGGAAAGGAGAATACCTACACCTTTTCTAAAGGAGGTCACAAGTTCACACTATGTCCATATTTAGATGAAGTTCAAGCAACAACAACCAAAGAAAAGAAGAATCAGATTATGTTGTGCTCGACAAGGAACAAAGAAAAGAATATATGTGCAACTACTATTCACACGGACCAGGTGCTAAAAACCATTAAGAACTCGTGGTCGAGTTCATTTCAAGAAGGGGAGAATGATGGGGGACCAAAACTGAAAAAGGGAGTAAAAGATAATCCTGACAGAAGTAAGTAGGATTAGAAGTTAATTAGGATTTATCTCGAGTCTAATTATATTTTAGGTTTATCTATATTTGTTTGATTAGGATTATTATTCTATTAGGAAACCTT
Organism: Tanacetum coccineum; assembly: GCA_026074375.1. Lineage (NCBI taxonomy): Eukaryota > Viridiplantae > Streptophyta > Magnoliopsida > Asterales > Asteraceae > Tanacetum > Tanacetum coccineum. Next base: position 71,986 of record BQNB010006147.1, on the reverse strand, counting down.
GTTTGAGTCGTTTTAGGATTGTTAGGTCTATTTAAACCACGTCTTAACACATTCTAATTCACATTTCAAGATTATAGAATTACTTTGTCGTGTTTAACACGTGTTATTATTCTGTTCATTAAAGATTAGAACCTTTTAGGCTCATTTGCTTATGCGATTAACCTGTTCACAACGTGATTGTGAATAAAATCTTCCACTGTCCTACATCAAAATTGGTTCACTTGTTTCTCAAAACATTGTGCATTTATGTCGTGGTAACGCGCCAGATTTACCATGTTTTGTTGTTATTTTAGTAACACTCCTGGATTTGTCAATATAGGAGCCAAAAATTTAAGCAAGTTGTAGTTTAAACTGATTGAATTGTGAAACAAAAGCATGCTTGTAGCAATCTTGTAATCTGGTCTTTGGCTCTAGAGTTATTGTAATTTGTTAGTCTAGCTCATTAAAAATAAAACGTACGAACATCCATTTACTAAACATAGCAACTAACGTACGTTGTTATAAACCATCCATCAAGCCTTATAATAATCTATCAATCATTATAACCGAAAGACAATGCATCATATATGGTAGTTTAACACATCAAGCATATGCATTGACCTTGCTTTGCATCCAATCATCAATCACCACCCAACTGCTTCCTCACGCAAAAAATGAAATATAATATGTCAAAGAGTTGACATTTTCACACATAGTACAACATATGCTATAAATACTCCATATCATAACCGTCTATCATTGCAAACAAGTTTAAGATAATCATACTCAAAGTATAATACTAACTTGAGTTCCTTAACTTCCTTCTTGAAAATGCCTATCCCGGTTATTGACTTCTCGAAGCTCAATGGTGAAGAACGAGCGAAGACAATGGCTGAGATAGCTGTTGGATGTGAAGAATGGGGATTCTTTCAGGTAATGATATAATATTTAGCATAAGCAGTCACAAAATATATTAACACTGAATTTAGATCTATATATCTTCTCATTTTCAAATGAACATGATAAGTTATTTTGGTCAATTACTAACAAGTTACTAAGTGCTACATGTAAAGAGGGTCCACTCTTGGTAAGAATCAACAGTTCACTTTCGGTTTACTCTAACAACATTTTTCAACATGACTTGTCGTGTTCATTTTAAACATAAGAGTATCTCAATCGATCAATGTCTAGCTAGGTACATAAAAAGAATTTTGTTGTAATAATGGTTTGGCTATTGTTTCTCGTTGCAGTTGGTGAATCATGGGCTTCCAGTGGAGCTTCTAGAGAGGGTGAAAAAGGTGACCTCTGAGTGCTATAAGTTGGAGAGGGAAGAAGAATTTTTCAAGAACTCAACACCCGTAAAGCTGTTGAAGGAATTAGTGGACAAGAAAAGTGATGAGAAGCTCGAAAACTTTGATTGGGAAGACGTTTTCCTTCTCGCAGACGATAATGAATGGCCACCAAAGACCCCGGGATTCAAGTAAGCATCAATACTACTCCAAGTCCAAATTGTTTTCTTTCACAAAAAATGTTCACACACCATCTGTCTTGGTTGGAACTAGAACCAACTGTTTCTTGTTTGGTAGGCGATTATAGATACTTGAATCGGATAGACCACATGAAAAAAACTTTGAAGTCTTAACTTTGACATCTAACATGCAAATAAATTGAATTATAGGGAAACCATGACGGAATATCGAGCAGAACTAAAGAAACTTTCCGAGAAACTAATGGAAGTCATGGACGAAAATCTGGGAATACCAAAGGGTTACATTAAGAAGGCTTTCAATGGAGGAGAAGGAGACAAAGCATTCTTTGGGACGAAAGTCAGCCACTATCCACCATGCTCTCATCCAGAGATGGTGAACGGTCTCCGTGCTCACACTGATGCTGGAGGCGTCATCCTTCTCTTCCAGGATGACGAAGTTGGTGGTCTAGAGATTCTGAAAGACGGTGAATGGACCGACGTGCAACCAATCCCCAATGCAATTTGCATCAATACTGGTGATCAAATAGAAGTCTTGAGCAATGGAAAATACAAGAGTGTTTGGCATCGCGTTCAGGCTATGCCTAATGGCACTAGGAGATCAATAGCCTCGTTCTATAACCCATCCTATGATGCAACCATAGAACCCGCAACACATCTAGTCGAAAAAGAAAACAAAGAAGTTAACCAATCCGGTTACCCCAAGTTTGTATTTGGAGACTACATGTCCGTATACACTGAACAAAAGTTCCTCGCAAAAGAGCCAAGATTCCAAGCTGTGAAAGCTGTTTAACAAACTTGTATCGAAGCGAGTATTTAGTGTGTATAATTATGTGTGATTTAGTGTGTATTATCTTTGGTTTGTCCTTCTGCTACTAGCTATGCAGATTGTGCACACAGCTAAACTGTATTTGATGTTTTCTATATTTTCTTTTTATTGTATGAATGTATGATTGCTTTTTATACCATTTTAAAACGTGAACATGTTCATGTTTGCTTTGGGTCACTGTTTTTCTTTTTTCCATTTCTCATTTCTTTGGATTAATTTAATTATTACAGATGTAGAGAAAAAAATAATCCACTCACTAAGGCATTGACTTAGGGGCTGTTTCTTTTTTTCCTGTCTGGAAATAGTTCATGTCTAGATTAATAATCCTGTCTGAAAATATCCTGTTTCTTTTTCATCCTGAATGAGAATCTTAAAAACCTAAATGGCTTATTTACCCTTGTTTTTAAAATTACGAACAATGATCACGTATTGGAAACCAAAAGAATAAAAAATCAAGTATAAATGATACATAATCAAACTTCAATTAGTACAAATTTCCAAAAACTTAAGACAACTCCATCTAAATAGGGAATTTAAAGGAGGGAAAAAACCCGTAACTTTTATGCAGTTTTATACATATACAAGGATGAGGTAATGAAGTCGACATAAAAAAACATGTTGGAAGGATCAAAAGAGTAGAGACGAAAATTAAATGGTTAGCATGAGGAGTAAGACGGCGGATTAGAATGGTATGTTAGTTGCCATGGGAAGTAGGTGTGGTAGAGCCGAAGATGTTAAAAACAAGTGGGTTATGTTAGGAGAAGAAAGAATAAAAGAAAGATGTGTGGGTGAATTTGTGATTCAGGATCCTGGATGGAAACAACCTTCTTTTTAACACCCTTTTAGAAACATGATTTACTTTCGTATTAAGCAAAAAAGAAACAATCTTTTTTCTGGTTGCATTAAGAAATGTTTCAATGTAGGATATTAAGCAAAAAGGAAACACCCCCTTAGTTAAGTGTTATACTCATTCATCTTAAACGTGTAGTTCACTTCTACAGAAATTAGAATAAAGCCCCCCTCAAAAGCCCGGTTTAAAAGAAAATCGGACTCTATATATGGCACCCATTGTATTTTTAACAATAAAGCCCGGTCATATATCAAGAAACCGGGATCTATCAAATAAAGCCCTGTTACCAGCTAAAGAACCGGGAACTAACATAAGTACTTTTGGGAGGGTTTTTTTCAACCTTTTATCTTGTTCAAAATTTTTCAACATCAGATCTTACACCCACATTCTCCACTGCCGCCTTCCCCCTACCGCTTCTCCATTATTGTCATCTTTTGTTAATGGTTAGTCATTCCCTCAACCCCTAATTATCAATATTTGCTGGGGTGTATGTCGATTTTTCAAACAATTTGTGTTAATTGGTTATTTGTATATAACAGAAGTTAGATTTTCTAGTAAAGGTTTTCATTTTTTTTAATTTGTAGTTTGGGTTTTTGTTTGAAAAGTTATGAATCCTTCTGTTATATACAAATAACCAATTAACACAAAATGCTAATTCTTATTTGTATGCATAAATTTCAGATTTGGTGGTTTGGATATCGGATTTGGGAAAGTGTTGTGGTTTTTGTATCCAACATCTTGGGACCTCTTATTGACTTTGATTGAAGGTAATTCCTTTCATGTTTTTTTATGAATTGACTAAACAACTTGAAATCTAACCAATTAACATATATTGAAGTTATTTATCTGTCTGATGTATTGGGATGCTAATTCTCATAGAACTTCAACTTTGAATATCTTGCCAGTAACATTTGAGCACATCAATTTTTTGTGGTTTGGTAATTAGAAAATATGACTTCTTATGTTCATGGTTTGTACTGATATTGAGTTTACTCAATTGTGTATGCTCTTTGGCTTAGTAGAGACGACCCATAAGTTTAACATATATACAGAGAGGTGTCTACATTTTGTCTCCCATACTGAATGAAGCTTGGGAGTAAGTATGAAGGGGCTTCTACGATAATTACAAAGATGTAAAATAGATGGTCATATAACTCATTATATAAGAATGTTATTTTTGCAAAGTTGTTTAAACATGTGTTTTGATTTCTTATGGTGCAAATACTATTATATTATATGATGATGACTTTGTTAGTTGCATACATCTTAATTAGTTAGTAATTTACAATTTGGTATATATTCTTTGAGAAGCATCGATGCAAAGTTTTTTTTGTTAATATCATGTTTACCATTTGGTGGATGCATAACGCATCTTTGGTACATAATTACTAATAATTTCCAAGTTTTTGTGTGGTTTCGGCCACTTTCAAATGTAAGAACCGGTTTGAAATTCACTTATTATGCTACGTCAAATACAAAGACTCAAGAAGCTCATTTCTTGCCTTCATGACACACGAATTCAATGCTAAACTGTTGGATTTTCGTTTAGCAAAGGCAGGGCCAACCGGTGATAGGACGCACGTGTCGACTCAGGTAATGGGCACACACGGATATGCATCACCTGAATACATTGCTACAGGGCGGTTGAATGCAAAGAGTGGTGTCTACAGCTTTGGGGTTGTTTTGCTAGAATACTCACTGGTATAGAACCTAAAACCCCACGAATGTGTGATGTTAAGCTTAAATGAACAGATTGCTGAAGTTAACATGAACTATGTCGTCGGAACTAAAGGAAAGGTACTCTTATTTGTTTATATGTTATTTTAATTGTCATCAAACCACACCTCGAATGTCTGAACCTTGCAAGAAATGTAAGGTGTATGCTTGTTTAGTTTCTGCAGGTGGTCTATGCGGTGTTTTGCAGTTACTATTGTGCTTAGGAGGTGTACTAGGACGGCAAAGAAAGACTTGTTATGTATTTGTCATCTGGCATTGTTCTCAACTTTAAAGGCGGATTTGCGACTTCATCAACTTCATTCAGATTATTCAAAGGCAGCGTATCAAACGAAGCTTCACAGCAACGTCAATGGTGTATTGTTCACTTTCTTTTCGTCTAAGTAGTTAATCAATTGAGCTTGTAGCTTGTTCAAATGTGTTATTTGCAAGGAGTAGTAATCCCAGTGTATCAACAGAAAGTAAGTGGTAATGTTAATGAATCTTCTTGATTGAAATGAATACAATGTTCATTTTGGTAAATAAAATTGATGGAATGGTTGGCAGCTTAAAAGCAATTTTCTTTTGTAATTTTTTTTTGCATAGAGCCGTGTTTCTTGATTGAAAACCGGGCTCTATAACTTATAATAGAGCCCGTTTTTAAAACCGGGCTCTATTTGCTTTTCGAATAGAGTCTCCTTCCCTTTGAGCCCCTCTCTAAAACCGGGATCTATGCCCCTTTTCAACAGGGCTCTATGTCTCTTTTTGTAGTAGTGGTTGACCGGTTAAAAAGAAATTTGAGAAAAATGTCACTGAAACAAGTGTCGATTGCCTGAGGCTTATGTATTTATAGAAATGTCAGTCATCACCGAAAAAGGGTGCACGGGCCACGGGGTATGATTTATCCGCTGATCTAGAACTGCGAGGGAGAAAATTAATCTACTCGTAATGTGTCTTGTAAGCAAAGGGCAGATCTATGGCTTTTCTTATTGAATAAATTTATTAGCTAGCACTCTCATTGTCGAAAATATTTTGAGTACGTACAACTTTTAGGTACACTCCATACTATACGTATAACTTTTGAGTAAACTTAATTGCTGCTTACTTGAATACAACGACAAAGGGATAGATGAAAACCGAAATTAAAGTTTGTGTTGCTAAAATTTGTACACATATTAAAAAATCAGCTTATTTAAAAGTAGATGTCGGTAACAGACCCAACGTTAACGTCTTACATCCGCATATTTAGGCACATAGATCTTTAAACAAAAGAATTAATGGTACGTATTAGTTTATATGTGTTGACTACATTTAAATCATTGTTATACATTTAAGTTATTTGATGTAGTCAAAGTAGAAGGAAAGAGTCAGAATTATTTAGGGAAGTAGGATTTTTCGCACACCACGCGAAAACAATGTTGTTATGGGATTTTTTAACTTGTGCTACCATGATACAAGTTTGGAAACATTAGACAAACTAAAGTTGTTATATTCATCAAATATGTTGTTGTTTTACATAGAAATAAAGTTATTTAAAGAAACAAAAGTGGTGAATTAATGCTTTAAACTTGTGTCACCATAACACAAGTTAGAAAACCCTAATAAATTTTAAGATTAGAAGATGAAAACTACGATGAAATTAATCCTATATTTATTGGGAATATATAAATGGGTTTTTACACCACTTTTTATAAATACACGTCTGCAGACCTAGCCACGTCATTATATGATGTCAACCTCATGCTCTTATCACCTAAAGACATAATACGCCCTGTAACGTTCAATATTGTAAACCCCAAATTTAATTTAACCTCTTTTTTACATTCTAATTGTTCAATTTTTAATAAGAATTTACATAGTGGTGGAAGGCAAGCGGGCAACAAGCTGCACCGCTAGCCCTTTTTTGATTGCAAAGTCAATACGATTAAAAATCACATCCGTAGATCTAGGTGTCATAATATTGTTGTGCATAACCCGTTGAACTCGGCTGAGTAGCTCCACCGCCTCCGGTGCAAGGAAACCAAATGTATCAAACGTAAAGGGAATAAACACATGTTGATTTTCAATGCATGCTTTCTCGTGTTTTGTTACTTTGCACGAGGCAGCTTTCAAAGTAGTCTAACCCGCTGTAAAACCCCTACTACTTAACCCCACGAGAGGAGAAAGCCCGGTAAAATCCACGCACGCATGTTTCCATCCAACCCATCCAAAAACCAAACGTCAACCGGTCTAAGTGTAGATCTTCCATCCGACGGGTCAGTTAAAAAGTTCACATGTGCTTCTTTCTTGGCGGAGATCCCGGCACGCCTACATATGTCAAAAAGGACGTCCCTAACCATATCGTGTCGGTATTTGAATCCCGAGAGCTCTTTACAATGAACCGCATGTTCTCCAAAGGAATCCAAACATGCCTTACGACAAACAGGGCATATCGCATCAAACAAAAATAATGGAATCATGAGACGCTATTTAAGGATAGTGCGATATTCCACCGGTGACATATGTTGACCAAGCCCGTATATAGGGATAACTAGTAGAAAATCCTAAGCATATGGTGCGCCCAGACACTCAAAAACTGCTTTCTGTCTCATAGTCAGGTCAAAGTGAGCTTCCATATCCTTTACCATTTCGCTAAAAAGGACATTCGTCAGTGTTTGTTTGGCTTTAGAGGGGACGGTGTCCTTATTAGTGAAACCGCTAAAATCAAAGCTTGTAATCGTATCACGAAGACAAGCCAAAGCAGAAACATAATCATCATCCATACCACATATGCCACTATTACGTAAGATGTGGTCTTGTAGCACCCAAGATTGGACCCTAACCCCAAATTGTTATTTCGATAAATGGGCCACGTCATTATATGATGATTTTCTATTCATGTTGTTATTTGAATATGTATTATTGCATAACTTAAGTTTCGGTTCCAATTGGCAATTCTAGTTCCACCCATTTACGAGTTCGTGTTCGAATTATTTATTCGACTTCTTCACAAATACGGAAATATGACTTCCATGTGATGATGAAGGTACAAGATGATGAAATATGATTGCTTCACATAAAAAATTCACTGAAATGTCAAATTGTGTGTTTGCAACAAGATTATGTTTTGTTATGATAATGCTATTTCTCAAGCCCAAGGTGCCTACATAAGTGAACTTATGGGTGCATTTCGAGGAA
>BQNB010006147.1:0-61769 GCA_026074375.1 Tanacetum coccineum | reverse complement strand
TGAAAATACGTCATGTCCTATTTCAAGGGGGTTAAAGGATTCTTCCTCCTGACTGGTATTTGCCATGTAAACTTTTTCAATGAGTACATCAGAATGGTGAGAGTTTTTGTTCATGTCAAACATAATTTTGTCTTTACCAATCCCTAATGATATCTCTCCCTTAAAAACATCAATTTGAGCATGAATGGTTGCGAGAAACGGTCTTCCCAAGATCATCATTTCTCCTAAGACTCCTGGCATGTCTATAACAACAAAATCGCATGAGAACACAAACTTATCAATCTTAACTAAGACATTTTCCACAATTCCTGAAAGTGATTGTTGTGTCATATCAGCCATTTCGACAAGCATATTGGCTTCTTTAAGATTAGTAAGTCCTAGATGCTTAAAGATTGAATTAGGCATAATATTAACACATGCCCCTAAGTCTGCCATGGCGTATAAATTAAGACTACCAATTGTGCAGGGAAGAGAAAAACTTCCTGGGCTTAACTCCTTAGTTGTTAGTTAACATGGAAAAGTTTTAAAAAGACATTCGTCACCTCTTGTGTCATCATAAGCCATAGGAGATACCTCCTGAACTTCAGTAGTTTCAGGCGCATTCTCCTGCCTACTTTTATAGACTACTTTACATTCTTCAACTATAGTCTTCATAATTAAAATTAACGCGTCTTCCTTGTTTTCTACCTCTAGCTTACTCATGTGTTCCTTTAATTCCTTTATCAACCATTCATCGAGGTATTCCTCCGAACTTAACTCTTCCTCTATAGTGCGGTCACTAATTTCCTGTTCACTCATACAAACTCTGCATCTGTCGTGTAATTATCTTCCTCGAACTACATATCATGAGATTTATTTACAAGTTCGATGTGTGGTTGGACGAGTTTAAAACAAGGAAGCAAAGGTGGTAAGTTGAAACAGGCGTCGATTTTTGCGTCACATAAGTAATGTGGGAATTCCTTGCTTGTGTTGTGGTGAATTGAGTAATCATCATACTTGGTTGGGAAGTAGGATCGTGGATTCCCAAGGTATAGCCTTTTCATCTTTTCTTCGTACTTGACGTATTCGGAAATAGTCATGTTCTCTAGTTGTTTAGGGTTAACCATGCTTGGTCCTTGGTTTCCTTGTGCCAACATGAGGTATTGCTCGATGGTCAGGTTGTCAATGTTAATTCCTTCCATAAAGTTTCCTGAAATTTTAACAAAAGTTAGAAAATAAATAATTACAAGTAATCAAATTATTACTAATTTTTAGCTCCTCGACAGCGGCGCCAAAAACTAGATGCTTATTTTAATTTAAATAATTTTTTACCAAGTTATAAATTTATAAAACTCATTTCACCTTACAAACGTACTAACGGGTATATAACCTGATCATGAGTAGTGTAGAGTTGGTAAATCTGAGGTCGTCCCAAGAGCTAGTTGTAATTAGTTCTAATTTGAAAAGTGTTAGGTTTGAAAATGGTTTTAGATTGTTTTAAAATTTAACACAAAAAAGTAAATTGCGAAAATTAAAGATGTAAAAAATAAAGTAATCATGGGAGAAAAAGCGTACCATCCTAGCCCATTTCATTACTATTATCCATACTTATATTTTCCTGTGCAATGTTAAAGCCAGGTTCATTATGTTTCTAAAATCGGCAGACCCGAATTGGAATTTAGGCTAACCTATACTTTTTTGCGATCCTGAATCCCCTAAATTTCACGAAGGAAGCAACCAAGTTGCAGTGATTAATCCCAACTATCTTTAGAACTAGTCTAATATCCTATACAAATTATAACCTATCTGAAAGAGTTATGCCTATTTAAGTGTTAATGTAAGAGGCGGTAAATATGATTAATTCCTACACCCGTGAATAGGTCGAAAGTCTACCTTGGTACCTTGCTAATTCCATATTCAACGGTAAGCTGATATGTGAGAAATCACATTCCATTCTATATCAAAAATACCCTAAAAAAGACAAAATTGTGCTTAAAATGCTGTATATTGCTTGTTTTGTCCTATGTGATTTATGTAGTTAACGGATATAGCAAAACTCTCTAAGAAGAATGGCAAAACCGGACAAACACGACCACGAGGAAAGAAAAAGAGTGTACATTAAATCCATGGATTGATAGCAAGAAAGACAAAAGTCATCTAAAGTCAACTTATAGTCAAACTTGGTCAACTACCAGGAGACAAAACCTTTCCAAAATTCCCAAAATGCCCTAATGTTAAATCAAAATACATAAAAATCCCCTAAAACCTTAACACCGTTATTATTCTATAATACAAGATAACGGTCGTTTAATTCCCTTATAAAACCAAATCCTTATAACCTTTAACTTGTCCAAGCCCAAATCAATATCCCAGGCCCAATCCCAATCCCTTTTTTTTTTGTATATTCCTTTTTCTCGGGCCCAAAGTCAAAACCACTTCTCCTGGTCAAACAAAGATATAAAAAGGAAAAAATGGCGCGGGAGTTAGTTTTACTATTCATTCATCTTCCCAAATTTACCTAGCCTCAAAACAAAGGGTTAATTGCAATTGGCAGCGTGGCTCTCTAATTCAAGTAATACGGAATGACATGGCAGAGTTTGACGTCATCTAAGGTCCTCATTGGTTGAAATCCAACAGGGAAGTGACACATGGGACTGACAAGAAACACACCAAGGATCAACCTTTTGCACTAAAACAAGTGCAAAAGAAGCACGGATGTCTGATACACGGAATGCCACGTTGGCAATCCATGTGCTCACTCATTTAATCCAACGGCTCAAATCAAGGATCCAATGATGAGAGAAGATTCAAGGGACAAGATCAAAGGGATAGAGGAGCGGGCTAGACTCCTAGAAGCATCTCTTGCAGGCTATAAAAAGCCCCTCACATTCACACACACGTATCTAGTTTTTTTTAGCTTTTAAATTTTTAGTAAAATTGTAATTTTAGCTTTCAAAATTTTAGCTTAAGTAATGTAACTTTTCCAACTTATTGTACTCTCACTTTCAGCTTATTGTAATCAGTTTTACTATTAATGAAATCATCCTTTGTTTTTACATAATCTGTTTTACCTTACAAGTTTTTAAACTCTCAAATTCTCATGTTACTGTTACATAAGCTTCTCACAAGCTCTTCATAAGCTCTCTGAGTCTATAAGCTTGGATTGAGCTCATAACAAGGATCTAATCTACTTAAACCTTAATAATCAGTTAAATACCTTGGTTAAATATGGATCTTAGCTTTTGGATGATAAGCTTAACCTGGAAGAGCTTATGGGACCTTTACTAGCTTATCCTTGTGATAAGCTAGAGCTGTAGATAAGCTCCTTGAGCATTGATAAGCCTTTGTTTAGCTAAGGCACTTGTAAGTTCCTTTTTCCTTTTCTGTCTTAATTTTCTAGCTTATAATTTGTTTATACTGCTTATAATCTAGCTAATTTGTGCTTAATTCTGTCTCATAGTGCTTATTGATCATGTTTTGTCATCTGCTTTTAGCTTTAGTTGATTAGATCTTAGTTTTTCATATTATGTCTTAAAAATCTTTAAAAAATCCAAAAATATTTAGCATAATGAGTAGCTGTTAGATTCTAGCTTATTTGATTGTTAGTATAAGCTCATAAGATCTGTTTTTAGCTGTTTGTTATCTGGTATTGAACTTTTGTTCATTAGATCTCTAGTTCATAAGCTTAGTTGGAAATTGTAATTTTTAAAGGGGTGTTTGGCATAGCAGTATTAACCACAAGTTAATACTGCTAGAGGCCAATTGGTCTTTGGATATTTGTTTTGATAACTCATTTAAGTTTGTTTAAGCTAATTTTATAAGATAGATTAGGGTCAATCTAGTTTTTCATAAGTTAGTTCATTAAAAGCTCAAATCTGTTAATTAGCATTTGCAGTATTAGTTTTATTCAGTTCTAGCTTTTGTCTTTGCTTAATTTGCATTTAGTCTAGTGTTAAAATAGAGTAGAATTAAGGTTCTTAAATCTGCATTTATAGAATTTTGTTCATATGCATGCCAACTGCATCAGCAGTTTTATTCTGCAAACAGCCTTTTTCTAGCTTAATTTTCAATAGGTAAAAAATGCTTTTAGCTTTTCAAATTTCTTGCACAAGTAGATTATAAGGTAGTTTAAATATGTTTGAACTTATTTTAGCTTATAAAGCTTATTTGGTCATCTGTTTTTAGCTCTTAATTTAGTAATTTGTCTTTCTAAAAAAATCAGCATGCTAAGTATTCTGTCTGTTTTCATTGAGCTTTTTCATTAAGTTCTTGAAGTTCAAAATAGTTTTAAAAAGTTGTTTTAGGTAGAGTATTAGTTGTAGTTTAAGCTTACATAAGCTAAAAGTGCATAAGGATCTAAGAGCTTATAGAAAAATAAGCTTAAAAGTTCCCTCAGGGGCTGTTTGGTTTGAAGTTTCCATTAAGAGCTTATTTAGATTTTCTAGCTTATTGTCTGTTCTTTGTACTCATTTCTAGCTTAGTTTAGCTTATTAGATTAGTTATCTAGCTTATATAGATTAGTTATTGAGCAGTTTGTGCTTTTTGCGTTGTTCTCAGTTTCATCTAGTTACTACTTGCTTATCAAGTAGGAAACTCACCAAATAAAGAGTTAAGTCATATCTGTCAAATCGATAAGCCATTTTGCATAGGTTATTTCAGGTTTTTAAGATATAAGTGTATCTTTAAAAGTGTTAGTTGTTAGCTTGTTCTAAAACTTTGTTTTCTTTGAGATTTCAAAAAATCAATAAAGACTTTGCAAAATGAGAAAGGCATGGGACTCGAACTACGTACCTCTCCCCTTAAATACCACACCGACTTAACCAATAATGCTACAATAGCTCATTTACGTAATAACGTTTGCATATCTTTTCTATTTATTACATTTTGTAATTTTAGTTTAATAAGTTGTTTATGCTTTTAATTATCATAGTCCTTATTCGATAAGCTGTGTAACAAGCTTTATTTTTCTTAGATTCTATTAGTTCAGATACTTTCTATAAATTCTTTTCAAGAATTTTTTATAATTTGTTTAATATTTTTTATACATTTAATTTTATTAAAAAACTTGTAAAACATATTCATAAAAAAATAGAAATAATCAACAACCAAACCTATAATTCTGTTTTAGGGAAAGTTTTCTTTTATCATATATAAGTCTCTAGGCAAAATTAGTTTTTGTTTTAGCTAGCGGTTTTAAATTGCAAAAATTTCTATTTTTTAAAGGAAGGTGATTCCGTTCTCGTTTACATTTCGGGTATTTAAGTCATTCAAGCTTCTGTTTCTTGTTTCAGTTTTTCTTTAACTTACCTTATAATAAGTCAAATTAGAGTAACTCTTAAAAGAGTAAAAATTCATTTTAGAGTGTTAAACACCACCAAACTTGGGTCTCTTTTACCGAGTCGCTGCGAATAGCATCGGCGGACATGTGACTTCAAGAATCAACAGCACATGTTATATATAGAATGACACAAAAAGATCGTTTAAAATCGGATTAATTGGATTTTAATTATTAAGACATAATACAAAAGCATATAGCTTTACTTGTTCCTTGTTTTACTAATAACAAATGACAAATAATAATTTACTAAATTATGATGCTGAAAATCTTTATGTGTGACATCCTAAATGTAATCCAAGCTTCACTTGGAACCTTGTGCCATATTGACCTACTGAATACATCTTGCTTTATACCGCTTTAACACTAAAAATTTGGTGAATCTCATAGGTTTATGTATTTAAATTATGCCAAGGACCGCAAGACCATTCCAGTGATGTTTACAACATAGCCAACAATCACTAAATCCCAGTTTATTGGCTGGCTCTAAGATACCCCGCGCGAACTGTAGCCCTGTAATCCCTTTATTTGCTATTTTAGCAGTTATTTTGCCTGTTGTTAAGATGTTCTGATATCCCGCCCAACTTCCAAAGTATGTGACATGGTCAACGGTTCGTTTCCCGGTGATAAGCTAATTACCCATACGGGGAGTTAATCCCAATAGATCTATTTATAACAGTTCGCATCTAAAATAATGCAATTAAAAGCTACATTATGCCAATTTGACAGTTCCTTGATAATGGAGTCTGACAGGAGGGTTATCGTAATTAGGCACAAATCACATAATCAATATATTTTAAGTCACTTGCAGTCCAATTTATAAAACAAAGATGTATTTCACCCCAAATATTAGTAATCAGTAAAATGTAAAAGTGGGCTATGGAACTCACTCCTTGAGTATGAAGTCACAATTATATCACGATTTAAACGTCATCGATTAAACGTTTAGATGCAATCTATTGAATTAAGGTCGGAATCAGTAATCAAGTATGTTGTCTAACATCAAACAGCATTAATACCTATTAGTTGGTATATCGTACATATCGTTGCGCTCATAATAAATAAAGGCAGGTAATGACATGACCGTTTTGATGAGAGTATAGTTAGGAATTTAAATCGTTAAATCCAACAACTCGTCAATACGCCAAACTCCGAATGAAGCCTCATATGAAATTTCATAGCTATTTTATATGCACTTCGATGTACTTATATAACATATTTAATTATATAGCTATATCACGCCATCTATTTGTTTAAGTGTAATCTTCATTATTCCAAAGTAAATCGTTTATAATTTACGACCTTAGTAAAAATGACATAACTTTGTCTGTTTTAAGCCCGTTTCTCGCTGTTTCTTTACGCCCACGCTTTCGTATTAAGTACTATGTGATCATAAAATCACATTATTTGGTTTTTGAGATTCTTATGTGTGAAATAGTGTTTTACTGTTCATACTAGTTTTATATAAAATCATTTTTTATATTTTAATTAACTTAAAACCCGTTTTAGCCGTCTCCTATTCGTATATAGCGCCTGTTTTTAGTGATTCTTCGAACAGCGTTTGTAATTGTCAAAGTCTTATCATATTATTAGTGTTTTTAAAGTATATGTTTCTGTTATGATTAGTACTTTTTATATAAAGTATTTAACTATCGTAAAACTTGGAAATGGCGATCTTCTTCGTTATTCAAATAATCACGCAATGTTTTATCGAATGGATTTATGAACCATCGACTCGCTAATGCCGTGACAAGGTTATGATTTATTTTAGTTACAACACACACTTTTATTAAGCAGTTATATCGTGTTATATAATTTTCGAATTAAAGAACATAGCCCCACAGCCCCCTAAGTATCAAGTTTTTTTATAATATTTATTGTTTTACCGTCATAATATAGTTGTTTTGTTTTGTTTTTTTTTTAAGAACATCTGTTTTATCTTAATATTATTTAATTTTAGAGGATCTTAAAGGTGATGACTTATTGCTCCATGATGCTGAAATGGAGGTCATGAATATGATTCTACTTTCTATTCCTAATGAGATTTATAATTCTGTGGATGCTTGCACTTCGGCCAAGGATATGTGGAAACGAGTTGAACGATTGATGAGGGGAACTATACAAAACAAAGTTGACAGAGAAACGCATTTTATGAACAAATTTGATCAATTTGTTGTTGAACCAGGGGAAGCACTTGTTTCTATCTATAACCGTTTTGCTCAGTTAATGAATGATTTAGAACGAAATAACATGAACTTTCCAACTGTTACAATTAACACAAAGTTTCTGAATAGTTTGCAACCAGAATGGTTGAAATATGTGACTCAAGTTCGTCTTGCTAAATGATTGACAGTGGATTTGTTTGATGATTTTTTTGATTATCTTCAGCAATTTGAGAAACTGGTTAATGCATCAAGAACAAAGAAGTTAGAAAAGTCTCATGACCCTTTGGCTCTAGTAGCACAAACGGGTTCATCATCCAGACAAACATCATCTTATTATGTGACACATCCTACGTCTGTGGTTGATTATGATGATGAGTACCAGCAGGATGATGTTCACAACAATTCTGAAGATCCTCTAGTCTCTGCGATGTTGCTACTTATAAAATTTATTACTCAAAATTACTCTAATCCAACAAATAATCGTCTTCGTGCTTCATCTAACACCAGAAATTAAGCAATCATTCTAGGAGTCAGGGTGAATATTCAAAGCAAGAATTCTGGAAATACTGGAAGAAATAGTAGACGAGCTTATGTTCAAGAGGAAGTTGTTGAGGGAATGAATGCTCCAAAAGAGACTGGAAATGTTCAAAGGACTCTTTGAACTCCATCTTCAGGCAATACTTCAACTGTTTAATGCTACAACTGCAGTGGAAAAGGACATTATGCTAGGAATTGTCCAAAGCCAAGGGTTCGTGACTCGAAGTATTTCATGGAACAAATGTTGATGGCAAAACAGGATGAAGCTGGCGTAATTCTTACTGATGAGCATAATGATTTTCTCTTTGCTGACGCATCAAGGATGGAAGAAATTGAAGAACTCAGTGCAAACATATGCTTAATGGCCAGAATTCAACCAGCTGATCAAACTTCTGATGATGGGCCAAGCTATGAGTCTGCATTTATAAGTGAGATACAATCTTCATCCATCGATAGGAATAATGAACCAATGTATCCAACTCATACTAAAATTATTAACAGTACTATTGGAGAAGATCAAATTAATAACAATATTAAATTTGATTCATTCAAGGGAAATGTTAATAGTGGCAGTGTTGAAAAAGATACACATGTTCCTAATCTATGTGCAGTAGAAAAACTTGCTAGAAATGCATATTAGGAAGCTGAAAAACAACGAATATTTGCTCAACAAGTCCAAACACAAAACACGTATTTGACTAGTCAGCTTGAGATGTATATGGAACGGGTTCGGATTTAGGAAAACATAAACAAGGATAATAATTATCTCAACGAATTTCTTGAAGCTCATGAACGGGTAAAACGTTATAATAAATAAGCTCAGTCTCAATTAGTTCTTGATCTAGATATTATTCGAGATCTCGAGAAACAACGAGATAAATTAGATTTAGATGTCAAAAATTACAAACGAAAAAATGAGGAATTACAAAAGACTCATTCAATTTTAAAAAGGCAAATGAGTGAAAAAGAGGATACTTATCATGATACTATTCTAGATCTTGAGGCCAAACTAAAAAAGAATGTTGATCTGATTTTGAAACTTAGAAATTCTTTACAAGGAATGTTTATGCTTGGACCAAAACCATTGTCAATATATGACCAACAATTAAAACATGGTTTGGGGTATCTGAATCCTTATACACTCAAGCAAGCAATTTCAAAGTGTCCAAAGTTATATGTTGCATCTTGTTTAGGTAACTTAGAAATTCCTTTGAATGTTAGAGATTCTGAGGACACTCTTGAGGATGCTTTCAAAAGTCAACAAAAATGACAGAAAAAATGAATGATCCAATTGCTGTTGCAAATAAGCAAAATTGCTGGACAATTAACTATAAAAAATTAAATGCGCTTTATAAAGATTTTGTTCCTTAAAAAGAGCTTTCTGTCAAGCAAAAATATTTTTCATCTTCTTCTATTCCCTCGGTTAAGATTCCGGTATAAAAAAATATGCCAAGTGAGTCACCTTTGATCAAAGAATTAGACAAGATAAAAGTTGGTTTTGAAAAGCTGTCTTTGCTAATACAAAAGAACTGTAAAAGAGCAAGCATTTTTTACACATCACCGGCAGAGATACAAATCAATGATTTTTGTCAAGACCAAGTTAAACCAATTCTTAACGAGTTGAAGGTTTATCTTGAATTCTTTCAGAATCTATTTCAAAGGGATATAAAAGAAATGAAAGATGTTTTTGAGTCGACAGAAAGTGAGCTTGATGAACTAGAGAAGCAAAATGATTTGTTGAAAGATCAACTTTTGGAAGCATCTCTCAAACATGATGTTGAGCTGTGTGTGTTGTTAAATCATGAATGCGTAGATAAGATCTTAAGTGATGAACTTGATCAAGTCAAGAAGAAATCTTTTGAGATTCAAGAGGGTTTGCAGGCAAGAATAAAAATTCTTGAAAAAGATGTTCAAAGATGTGAAAAGCAAAGTGTTGATTTTCAATTAAAATTACAACATGAAAAAGAAAAACAAAAATGGGATTCAACTTCGAAGAATAAAACCACAATTCCTCTTGATTATTCTTGGATTTTAAAAATGGAGAAACTTGAGGATGAGAACGTGTCATTAAATTTTAAAGTCCAATCTTTGATAAAAGAACGTGATAATGCCAAAATGGAATATAAAAAGCTTTTCGATTCAATAAAAAAGACACGGTCTCAAACTCAAAAGGAAATGGATGAATTAATTGTTCATGTTTCTGAGAAAACATATGCATATGGTGCTATTCGTGCTGAGAATCAGAATCTTTTATCTACCATATCTGAGTTAAAGACAAGATTGGAAAAAGTTGAAAAAGGTAAGTCTGTAAATACTAAGTTTGACAAAATAAATGGTTATCAATCTTTTCTTTGTGTCACACCACTAAACAAACACGCTTTTAAAAAGAAAACGGATGTTCCCAAAACAAAAGAAAACCATGCTGTGTCAAAACCAGTCACTTTACAGACTTCACCTACCAAACAAACAGGGGCAAATCAAAACACACATGTCATTAGACCAGGAATGTACAGAGTTGTCACAACACAAGAATCACAAACAAACAAGACTAAGAGTGCTTAATCTTCTACAGGAATGAATGCTACATCTAGAGTTAGAAGACCAATGAGTATAGATTCACATTTTGTGTACAGTGTCTTAGATAACTCTAAGAAAGCAGCAAAGAATGTAGCAGTTTATGTTAGGAAAAATAAGCAAACAGACAATACATCTGCAAATGTTATTCTGAACAAGGAAAATGTAATTGATGTTGATGTTACAAACACTTCCAAAGCGAAAACTTTGTTATGTGTTTCTTGTATGAAAAATGTGCTTATTCCTTGTCATGATAAATATGTTGCAAAGCATAAATTGAATGTGCGTTCGAATGTTCGTAGAACATTCTCAACTAATTCTAGACCACCAAAATCTCCAGAAACTACTTTTGTAGCTCCTAAGACTAGGTTTTCTGAGAAAAAGACACAATCTAAGACTCTAGATACTACTTTTGTAGTTTCCAAATCTAAGATTGATGTAGAAAGTGCATCAACAGCTAATGATAAGGTTTCTAGTACGTCTAGGATAAAGCAAAGAAAGTTGCAAGATAAACCGTTAAACACATTCATAACGAACAAGTAGAATTTGGCAAAAGTGGTTTGAATCACAAGCAAATGTTATTTGGACTCCTGTCAGCATAAAACTGAATGTTCATAATACTCGTTCATCTGAGAAACCATCGGTTTCAGTTAAGAAATGGGTAGTCAAATTGCCCAGTTGTCCATGTGTTGTCTCTTCTTGTATTGCAGGTAGTTCAGATCGTTCTGTGGGTTGTTGACAGCGGTTGTTCAAAGCATATGACAGGTGATCGGTCACTATTGAGAAATTTCATTAAGAAATTCATGGGCACCATTTGCTTTGGAAATGACAATTTTGCAGCAATCACAGGCTATGGCAATTATATACATGGAAATATCACTATTTTTCATGTATATTATGTTGAAGGTCTTGGACATAACCTCTTTAGCGTTGGACAATTTTTTGATGGAGATTTAGAAGTGGCTTTTCGTTCCAATACATGTTACGTACGAAATCTGCAAGGAGATGATTTGCTCACAGGTGGACGTGATTCCAATTTGTATACTATCTCCATTTCTGACATGGCTGCTTCTTTACCCGTTTGTCTCATGTCCAAAGCAACTTCAACAAAGTCATGGTTATGGCACCGAAGACTGTCACATCTTAATTTTGGTACCATAAACGATCTTACCAGACTTGACTTGGTTGACGGTCTACCAAAGTTCAAATATGGAAAGGATCACCTTTGTTCTGCTTGTGAAAGGGGAAAAAGCAAGAAAGCTTCTCATCCACCTAAATTGGTTCCAAGTGATCATTCTAAATTGGAATTACTTCATATGGATTTATGCGGTCCAATGAGGGTAGCTTCGATCAATGGAAAGAAAGATATTCTTGTGATAGTGGATGATTACTCTAGATAAACATGGGTTTATTTTCTTCGCTCGAAAGATGAAACTCCAGAGATCATCAAGAAATTAATTGCTCAAGCTCAATTAAATTACAAAGAAAAAGTTTGTAAGATTCGTAGTGACAATGGTACTGAATTCAAAAACACATCTCTTAAAGCTCATTATGAAAAGTTAGGCATCATGCAACATTTTTCAATCGCTCGAACACCTCAGCAAAATGGAGTAGTTGAAAGACGTAATCGTACTCTTGTTGAGGCTGCTCGCACAATGCTTATCTTTTCTCGGTTACCTAAATTTCTTCGGGCTGAAGCAGTGGCTATAGCTTGTTTTACTCAAAATCAGTCAAACATCCATACACGATACAACAAAACACCTTATGAGCTATTACGCGGTTGAAAACCAAATATTGCATATTTTCATGTGTTTGGCTCATTGTATTATCCAACAAATGACCGAGATGACCTTGGAAAAATGAAACCTAAAGCAGACATTAGGGTGTTTATTGGTTATTCGGAAACATCAATAGGCTTTCGAATTTATAACCGACGGACCAAAATGATAATGAAGACTATTCATGTCAAGTTTGACGAGCTCACAGCTATGGCTTCTGAACATGACTGTTTAGAACCCGAACTTCAACAATTCAACAATCATAATTCATCAGCAGAACTAATGAATACTCCATCCAAAGAAGATTTGAATAATTTGTTCGGTCCAATGTTTGAAGAATATTATGAGCAGAAGTCTTTTGATACACCCATCTATTCTGCTACACAACCGACTCATGTTCATGAAGACTCACCTTCCACATCTTCAATCATTGTTGACAAGCATGAGGCTCCTCTTGTTGTCACTACATCTGACAAACAAACTTCTCCAATTTCTTTGACCGAGGCTGATAAATTTAATCAAGAAGACACTGCTGATTTTGATGGTAATGCACAGTTTGTTCCATATAATCCTCCAAGTCATGAGGAAATTGAGTCATCTATAACGGCTCTAGAACCATCAAATGTGCAGAATTTCCATCAAGTACAACCCTCAACTCACATTTGGACAAAAGATCATCCTCTAGACCAAGTTATTAGTGACTCATCCAAACCTGTCATGACTCGTCAACGGTTACATACAGATTCTGAAGTATGCATGTATGCATTAAACGTTAGGACTATTGAACCAAAGAATACCAAAGAAGCAATGGCAGACCATAGTTGGATTGAGTCTATGCAAGATGAGTTGAATCAATTTGAGAGACTTCAAGTTTAGGAACTCGTTCCACGACCAGAAGGAAAGAGTATTATTGCTCTCAAATGGCTTTGGAAGAATAAGTGTGATGCTGAAAATATTGTGGTTCGGAACAAAACTCGTCTTGTGGCTAAAGGATATAAGCAGGAAGAAGGCATTGATTTTGAAGAGTCATTTGCTCCTGTTGCTCATCTTGAGGCTGTTCGGATGTTTATTGCTTATGCTGCTCATAAGAATATCTTCCAAATGGATGTCAAAACGGCTTTTGTCAATGGTCCTTTGAAAGAAGAAGTCTATGTCAGCCAACTTGAAGGGTTTAGTGATCCAAAATTTCCAGATCACGTCTATAGGTTGAAAAAAGCTCTATACGGTCTTAAGCAAGCACCTCGTGCATGGTATGACAAATTGTCTTCTTTTCTAATTGAACATGGGTTCACTAAAGGTATTATTGACCCGACTTTGTTCACATGACGTCACGGGGGAGACATATTACTTGTTCAAGTATATGTTGATGACATTATTTTTGGATCTACAAATCCAGATTTTTCAAAACGTTTTGCAAATCTAATGAAAAATAATTTTGAAATGTCGATGATGGATGAACTAAAGTTCTTTCTTAGACTTCACATTCATCAATCTCCCTGTGGCATATTCATAAGTCAGTCACAATACGCAATTGAATTGTTAAGAAACATGGTCTGGATGAGTGTGTCTCCATGAGTACACCTATGGCAACTGAGAGGCTGGATGTTGATTTACAAGGCACTCCTACTTATCAAATGACTTATCGTGGTATGATAAGAGGGCTTATGTACCTAACAGCCAGTCAACCAAACATTGATTTTTTACTTTTGTATGTGCTCGTTATCAAGCACGTCCTACGGTCACACACCTTAAAGAGGTAAAACGGATCTTTCGGTACCTAAGACAGTCCTATAACATGGGCCTATGGTCTCCGAAGGATTCCGAAGTTAAACTAATTGCCTATTCAGATGCGGACCTTGCAGGATGTAAAGATGATTGTAAAAGCACATCAGGAGGATTGCAATTTCTAGGTGGAAAGCTCGTGAGTTGGAGTTCAAAGAAACAAGATTGTACTGCGATGTCTACTGCTGAGGCCGAATATGTTTCCTTGTCTGCATGTTGTGCACAAGTAATCTGGATGTGTACACAACTCTTGGACTACGGATACAAATACAATCGGATTCCGATGTACTGTGATTCCAAAAGTGCCATTGCAATTTCATGCAATCCGGTCCAACATTTTAAGACTAAGCACATTGACATCCGGTATTATTTTATTAAAGAACATGTTGAGAAGGGTATTGTGGAAATTTACTTTGTCGGGACAGAATACCAACTTGCGGATCTATTTACTAAGGCGCTTCCAAAAGAACGCTTTGAGTATCTAGTTCATCGCATTGGTATGAGATGTATGACTCCAACTCAGTTGAAAAGCCTGACAAAGTTATCTTCTTGAAAAGTTCATACATCAAAAACATGTAAATAAATTTTTCAAAAACAAAAGAAAAAATTTGACATATTTTTATAAAAAAAACATAATTTAATAAGATCACATGATTAGATTCATGATTCCAAGTTTTTATAAAAAGCTTTCAAATTGAAAATACAGAATCATGATCTAAGGGGGAGTTTTTAAAAATTTCCATTCACAAACATCATTTTGGGAATAAAATAAAAACAATGATCTCTCATAAAGACTGATTTTGAAAAACGTTACCGTTTCAAAGGGGAGTTTTTATTTAAGCATTTTCATTTTCGGACTAAGTACTTTACATGATTTCATTTCAAGGGGGAGTTTTTTGACAAAAAATCATTATTCAAGGGGGAGTTTGTGAAAAATTAAAAAACAAATCGAAAAGGATAATCACAGGGCCTAAATGTGTCAATTTTCAAAAAAAATTTGCTGGCTATAAAAGGAGGAAAAAACTTCATTTTTTTCTAATTACTGAATCCTTTGATCGCGTTTGAGAAGAAAATCAACGCAAGTCTTTTTGAGTTCATTACAACGATTTCTACCACTTTTCTTTCTCAAACGTAAGTGGGTGAGAATAATCAAACTATTAATTGATGATGATGTATTATCGAGTTTAAACTCGGTAATATTGAAGATTACCGAGTTTATGTACACATCAAGGTTGATAATATGCATAGATTCAGTAAAAATACATGATGAATAGCCTATACATTATTAACCATTAGTTTAAATTGAAATTCGGATGTGTATGAGGTTTACCGAGTTTGATGTTTATCGAGTTTAATTGACTTCAGGTGGTAATTCGAGAATGATAATATAAGGATTGAGTTTGGATTGAGTTTGGTTTTTCATATGTCAAAAAGAATCAGTGTTTGTGAAACTCAGTAATAGTTAAAAAATCAAACTCGGAAAGGTCAAAAAGTAAAAATTCAGTAATACTAAAAAGTCAAAATTCAGTGAAAGTACGTTTGTGGAAACGTGAAGGTGTTTTGAGAAAGAAATAATGTTGATGATTTATGCTTATGATGTTTAATGCTTAAATGTTTGTGGAATAACAAGATCAGTTTCTCAAGCATGGTGAATAATTTTGAAAAAGAAATCAAGTTTTTATGAATTCTGAGCTATCGGTCATATATATCTATTCGTAATTGTTTAAGTGGACTAACTCATGTCTGGTTTAGGCCGTTTTCTGCAATGAACAGAATGAGGAGTGAGTGACTTAGTGTCCATTCAATTGTTAAATTAGATATGTTTGCCTTCATTGTTTAGGATTCATGACAAAAAGTGAAAGAAAAAGTTTTTATGACTTGAATCTGTTAATCCAAATCTTAATTGTTTAAGTAGACTAAGTCATGTCTGACTTCGGCCATTTTCTGCAATGAACAAAATGAGGAGAGAGTGACTTAGTGTCCATTCAGTTAAGGGTTTGAGATTACCTGATTCTATGTTATCATTATAAAGAAAGTTTTTGTCAAAAGATTTCTGGAAAAAGTTCTCAAAATCTGTTATTGTGTCAAAATGATACTCTTTCACAAAACAATTTTAAGAAGTTGAATGATTTCTCTTTAATTTTTCATAAAAGAGTCTTGATTAAAATCAAAAGAGAAATCTTCATCATTCTTGAAAGAGTATCATGTCACAAAGAATTTCTGGTGAGGATATTCTAAAAACAGAAAGAGAGAGCTAAATCCATACGCGAAAAAGCAAATCAAAAGTGTGTTCGAAAAAGAATTGCCAGAACACACAAAAATGGTAAATCAAAAGAATAAAGCGTATGGCATGTGCTAGAAAAAGCAAGAACGAGCACATGGGAAAGAAACTGATCAAAAATATGTTCAAAAAGAATTGCCAGAACATATAAAACAGACAGAGTGGAAAAAGACAAAAATGTCAAATGAATTGTTTGTTATCTAACATCTCAATTGTATTCATTCAGTAATCATCATGGCACAACAACAACATGCAGCTGATGTTCATCCAGATGAACTGTGCCCTCCAAACAAAAGATATGATCTTATGGATGCTAACAAGAAAGTTGATCTCGAGCATGTGCAATGCCACGAAAGCAAAAAATTCTGATGAACATCATCAAGAATCATCCATTACGATTCAGCATTGCAGCTTCTTCATCCGTACCATGGATTTATATGGCACAGTTCTGGCATACTTTGAAGGAAGACATATCAAAGTATAGGCTCAAGTTTATGCTGGACAAGAAAGAACTTAATCTTACATTGGATGTCTTCAGAACAATCTTTCATCTTCCACAAGCAACTGACAACAATCATAATTCATTTGTACCACCACCATCATTTTCTTAAATGGTTCCATTCTACAAACAAGTATTAGGATTTACAATGGAGCTGAAGACACCATCAAGTTTCAAGACAACAAGTGTCCAAATGCTTGACAACACGTGTCACTGGATGGGATCAACCGCCAATACAAATAATGCAAATGTTGCATTGCTTTGTCAACAACATTCATGTGGATTATGCGGAGTTACTATAGGAAGGACTTTACTATTCGCCTCATCATCTAACATCTTCGATTCCATATCCAAGATTTACAAAGATTATTGTCAGTCACTACATGACTATCTTTCTTGATATCTCAAGACGTGCTCAAGACATGTATCACAACTTGCAAGATGATGATATCATGAAAAATATTTTTAACTCAAGAAGACACAAAAACAAAGTTGGAATGTAAATACCAGCTTGGATGATCACTGATGAAATGAAGCAAACGGAGCATTATCGGATGTATGCGGAGGTGTTTAGGATAGATGTTCCTTTGACTCAGTCACAGCCGAGTGAGTCTACCCACGGAACGCATAGGACAACTAGCGCCCCTAGGTCACCTAACCCCGATAAGGAAGCCGCAGAGTCAAGTGCTCCAAGACGATCAACTGTGTTTCGTCTTCATATTCCTGAAAGGAGATCCACACGTCTTACACCACCAGCTCCAGTGCCAACTGTTGACAAAGCAGATGAGATGATTTTACAAGATACATTACAAGTTAGTCTTGCTGACCATAATGTGGCACTGGTTGATGAGCACTTGGCATCTGAAGAAATTGAAAAGATGGTGGATGGACAAGAGAATATTATTGATGATAGTTCAATCCCTAGGAATGATGAACCAAATATTCCCGGCACTAGGATAGAGCCCATGAGTAATAAGGAAAGTCTGGAGGTGGAGATTACTAAAGATAAGGAAGTAGAGATTACTAAGGAGACTCCAGTAGTGGAGATTACTAACGTTGTTATACCAGTGAATGTAAATGATGACGATGAAGAAATAACTGATAAGGTGTATGAATTAAAGAGAAGGGAGAAAGGGAAACTTGTAAAGGAGACTAGGAACTCACCAATCCCCACACCAATTAGATCTCCTAGGATTCATGTAACACCCCCAAAAATATGACAAAGCAGCGGAATACCACTTGGGGTGCTACTTCATAATACACAGCGCTAGATACAAGAGAACGACCTCTAAATGTGTCGTTTGTAAAACAATCTCGTTGATTTTCTGGAATCAAAATAATAGTTGTCCCATATTTGCATCACAATGAAAAGCTTGAAAGCAACACAACGAGTTTTGATCATTTGTAGAAACCCAAGTATGAAATCTTGTCAATTTAGACTCCAATGCACATCAGGAAATCCAAGCATTTAATTCACCTGAGAAAAACATGCTTAAAAGTGTCAACATTAAAGTTGGTGAGTTCATAGGTTTCTGTAAATATAAACGTTAGTTCCAATAAATGTATATGCCCACTGTATCATTACAGTGTCATATAAAAACGTTTAGTGACTACTGTCTCCTACTGTATCATAAAATATTGTGACTGTGTCCATTTAAATCCTTAAACGTCCATCAAAAGGTACGTATGATTTTTAGAAAATCAATTAGCTGCAAAATATGCTAAGACCATTTCTATCCCCAACTAGTCTCAAAATGTACTTATCAAAAGTTGGATCACCAAATATCCCAAGTATGTTATTGCCACCTTACTCAAGTGTGATAAACCCATGATTACCATTACTCTAAGTTCATGAAACTGTACGTAGACTTGTATGTATGCCACTTTATTCAAGGCACAGTAAGGGTGTACCCATCGTAGGTGTTCCCTCCAAGAACACCCGGGCGTTAATGAAAATAATGTGTACCCATAATTAGGTGTCCCCTCCAAGGGATATAACCCGCGTCTTGATGAAATAATGTGTACCCATCATAGGTGTCCCCTCCAAGAACACCTGGGCATTTCTGAAAATATTCATGTGTATGTAATTGTTGGCCCTGAAGACTCAACCAATCGTGTTCCGACATGTTATAACGTTCGTTTGCCCAGTGATAGCTAATCACCCGAACGGGGATTGTCAATCCCGAATAGATCTATTTCATAACATTCGCGCTCACCCTCCAAGTGATTTACAGTTCATGCAACCTAAGCTAATCCGTAATCATAAAAGCATAGTATGCGTTTACGTTCAAAAATTAAACCAAGTATTGTATCTCCTCGCGAGATATATAAATGAGTATATAAACCAAACAGGTAATCAACCACGTAAATGCATTTATAAACAAGCATGTTCTCACCCCAAAAATATATGTAAAACCAGTAAAACGTGGGGCTATGAACTCACCTTGATGTTGAAGAACGATTGATAGGTAGGCATCTAATTCACATTGATGATGAAGAACGATTGACAGATAGGCATCTAATATGCACAACACGAACGGAAGACGAAGCGGCTCGATCAATAAGTTGCAACTAATCTTAACGGCTAAGTCCCACTAGCCTAGGATAATGTGTTTGGGTTTCCCGGTGAATTGTTATGTCAACGCGACGCGTTGATAAAGATTTAGATTTAACGTTGTAATGGTTTGGTGGCTGGTTAAATAAATAAATTGAAAATATACCCAAAGTGTGTAATATATATTCCTTATATATTACATATGAAAAATAACTCTTATATAATTCATACCGTGAATTATATCACAAAGACAATCAATCCAAAGATAAATAAAAAGTATATAATACCTTGCAGGTATTATATAATATGAGTGTGTATAATTAATTAAACCAATTAGCTTGACATCAATTTAATTAATAAAAAGACTTTGTCTAAAGGTTGACACATGTCTTAACGTTATGAATTAATCAAACCATGTTTGTAACAGTTTATAACCATTATAAAATATAAAATAATATTTTATAAATTATATTTCGTTTCCTCGACGGGTCGTGCCTAAAACAGTTCGTTTCATTGTAAAAATATGGTTTTCGTTCGTTGCTCAGGTCATCGCATAGTTATATTTTAATATGCTTTTAAAATATAACTTAGTACAGTTTTTTGGCTTCTTAAATTTGTCTAGCTTTAGTAATTACACTATTACTAGATATTAAATACTTATATAACTTTCGTTCATGATTTCCGTTTATATAACGTTACCCCATATTTTATATAATCTAATGTTTTTCCAATTTCACAATTAACTCGCGGGTTTCAAATTATTACTTATATATTAAACGAGATTAAGTAGGAAACAATATATTAAGAATATTTTTATTTACCATTTTTAACCACCTGTTATATGTCCGGTTTTTTATCTTATATACCGCGATATATAGTTATGAGTCAATTTGTATAAACCAATCTCCCCTTTGTGCGATTTTTGTCCAACCAAACGCACCCTTGTGCGGTTCCTACTAAACCAAACGTACCCTATGCCGGCTGAAACAACACCAAACGCACCCGCTGCGTTTTACCAAACGCCCCGGCTGTTTTCGACAGCCAACCAAACCAACTCCCCCGGTTGTCCCCGGCTGTCCCGCAGCCAACCCAACACCCAACCTGGTTATACCCGGCTGTCCCACAGCCAACCCGACAGCCCGGCTGTCCCGAGCCCCAACCCAACGCACCCTTTTAAAGTTAAATCGAACAACCAAACAACTCATACCCCCCCCCCCCCCCGGCTGTCCCACAGCCTAACCCACCCGTCCTGCGAAACAATAAACCAAACGCCCCTTGTGCACAGCTGCGAACCACAATCAAAAGCACCCTACACGTTTAGTTAAACCACACGCACCCTATGCGGGTTGACTGCCACTCAAACACGCCCGCGGTGGCGCAAAACCCAACCCGACCACACCCCTTTTTGAGTCAATCCTACCCGGCTGAAGACACAAACCCACGCACCTTAGCCGGCTGAAAACGCAACACCGACGCACCCTTGTCGGCTGAATCGAACAACAAACACACCCTTTGTGCATTATTATAAACCAAACATGCCCCTCGGGGTGTTTTTGATATACTAAACCCACCCTTGGCTGGTGGTTTGACCCGACACCCCACGCACCCTTGTGGGTCGTGGTGGCTGCCAAACGCAAACTAAACACGCCCTATGTGGCTGCTACCCAACAACATAAACGCACCCTTTGGCTGTGAACGAAACGTACCCTTGGTGCTAATATAAAAGCCAAACGGACCCTCGTTGATGCTAGCTGAAACCACAGAAAACGAACACCCCTTGGCTGCTATAAACCCAATGCACCCTCTTTGGTGCTTATAAAACCAAACGGACCCGTGGCGATGGTGGCGGTGGTGTTGTCACATAAACAACCATTCTTGTGGTGCTGGCTGTCCCGAAAACAAACACCCCTTGGGTGTTTTATGATAAACCGGACGCACCCATTTGCGACGGTGGTGATGGTGGCGTAGAGGTGGCGATTATGGTGGTGGTGCGTGACGAAGTGGCAGCGGGGTGACGATGGTATGAGGATGGTGACGATGGTATGAGGAGTGGGGCGTCGTTGTGATGATGTCGGTGGCGTTATGGTGCGTGGCGTGGTGGAGGTGGTGTAGGGTGGTATGACAGTGACGGCTGAGGTGGGCGGTGGTGATAGAGGCGCGTGACAGCGCGTGGTTCAGCGGATCGGGTAGATCGAGCGGAGAGAAACCCTTTTAGACTTGGCCGGAAAAGTCCGCCGGAAAAGTTTTCAGGCGGCGGCGCGACGGCGGTGGCCGGATCCGGCGGTGGTGGTGGCTGGCCGGATATTTTGGGGGGAGAGAGAGAGACATATAAGTGTGTGTGTATTGTTTTTGTATAAATGAAAAGTTTATAAAACTTTTTATATATATAATAAAAGTTTTAAGAAAAGTGACAAGTCACTAATAGTATAGGGTAAATTGTGTAACTTTTTAATATACTTTTTGATAAAAGCGGTTCGGGACTCATTTGAGCGACTTAACGGATGATTCAACGCACGAAACTTGCGCCATTGTTTTTCGAATCATTTTTCTGATAAAAATGAGTATTCACTTGATAATATTTCATGAATATTTTATAACATTTAATAATATTTGTTTATTATTTTGTGGACCGGTTACGCATTGAGTGAAGTAAAAATGATTTTAACTCGATTTTCTGTGTCTTCATAAAAGTCATTGATAAAATGTTAATAATTTTATTAATATTCTCATTTAATAAAGACGTGATAATTAAATGTAATTTTAATTACTTTTTTGTGTCTCTAAAATCATGCGAGGGCATTTCAGTCACTTCTGACTGATTTTGGTCTTTGGTCAAAATAAAAAGTTGTCAGGAATATGTCGTTTTACTTCAAATTGCTTTAGAGTCGAATAATTGAAAAGTGCTTTAGATGGTCGTTCTTTAAGTCAAGCCAGACCTAAATCAACGATTGAAATCGTCATTAAAAATTCGGAAAATTCTCGGATGATCGTTACAGTACCCTACCCTTAAAAAAATTCGTCCGATGATTAAATTCGTGTTATCCGATTGTGTGGCCAGGGAAAGACTTAAGGTTTAATAACTCGTTCTAAACAAGACGCTGATAACTTTATTCAGCAAAATTCGGTATTTCTACACTTCTCAATCTACCAAAAATTTTGGCTAGGTTTGTCCAGGATATTTAATCCATCAAAATGGGTATCTCAAAATATATCATTACAGATCTTGTGACGGATCTAACCGTGTTATAGGGAAAATCTCATTATAGTGAAAACCTCAAGAAAAGGTGTAGTCGCGTGAGTATGTTTGTAAAAGTTTCTAAATGTCCGAGGACGGAGTCTCGTTTCTACTATCTGTAAGGTTCGATAATTCACATCAACGTGGCTTATAGATGTAAGTACTCAACTTACTTGGCAGTACTTAATTAATATCATGACTTAAATTGGTGTACTAATGGTCTGCAATGTATAATTCCACTGAATACTATACCGACATGTGCTTATCTCGTTTAATGGTGGGAGTTGCATTACTTATTGGATAAAGTTGTTCCAGCTGGGACCGCTCCGGGACCCAACAACAGCAACCATAACGACAATAACTATAACACATGGTGATGGGATGCAGAGGGTGAGGACCCTTCGAGAAACAATATCCCTAGAATAAATTTCAACAAATGGGAGGAGCTCGCGGAAAAGCTATTATGATAAGTGACGAAATATCGTACTCAGTCTGTTAACTCCACAAACAGCTCACGATTGCAAGGATTTGCAATAGCAACAGTAATAACTTAAGAATGAGATAAGGTAGTTCCAAGTGAGGCCTTAAGATCTCTGCGGAGTGGCAAGACACTATTGTGCTTCCAAACCTTCTTAACGGATTTCGGTAGTTCATACACGTCTCATATCGGATACTATTAAGCCCACTCATTTATAATTCATTACTTACATAAAAGAGCGTCCTAATTTATGTAAGTAAGAAATGATAAACTTATGGTTCGGGGATTTACAATTTATTTATTTAAATGAAGAGGCGTCCCAATCCTTTCAAATAAATAGATTATAAATCATCCTACTTAATAATTCCCGATGCAATACGCGTACTCACCTAACCTTCCAGGTGATGGATAACATGACGTTGCATGTGCTCTAATGAGTATGGGACGAGTGTTCAAAACTCGTCTTCGGAGACGAAGAGTAAAACTATCAGGGAACTCACATAGTGTTCAAGATCGTTAATAAGTACTCGGTTAGAGTAAATAAGGTAAAAGTCTCGATGAACCAGTCAACATAGCAATTATCATATAAATCCTCCTATTACAAGTCCCGCCCATACAAGACTTGTAATACTTAGATTCACACATAATTCTATGTAAACAGAACTGTAAACGGCTTTGTAACATAGCATTTATCATATCCAAACCTCATTTACAAGTCCCTCCCATACAAGACTTGTAATACTTAGATTAAATACTAATTCATGTAAAAAAAATTATGGACGGCCTGCGCGTTACCACGCTATTGAATAAGCTATGAAGGAATATATTCTTAAAGACCATTTGTATAAATTTACAATGTTTGAGGATGAAGCGAGACCATTGTTTAACTTACAATGTTTGAGGATGAAGCGAGACCATTGTGCAACTCACAATGTCTTAGGCGTAAATTGAGACCATTGTGCAAACTCACAATGTCTGAGAAGTAAACTCCAGTATTTATATAAGTACCTTTTATATAAAACAGCGTAAAATAATCGCAAGAGAAGGTAAGTGTATATATATACCCATACATATATATGCATAAGTCACGTAAGCACGCAATGCAAGCAGTTAAGCAAGTAGTGTGTATGCACTTTGAAAATGTTTAATGTGATGCAATATTTGTGAAAACGGTTATAGTCTAGGTAACCTACGCAACCTAGTTCTCTATAACCAGTGCTCTGATACCAATCTGTAACACCCCCAAAAATATGACAACGCAGCGGAATACCACTTGGGGTGCTACTTCATAATACACAGCGCTAGATACAAGAGAACGACCTCTAAATGTGTCGTTTGTAAAACAATCTCGTTGATTTTCTGAAATCAAAATAATAGTTGTCCCATATTTGCATCACAATGAAAAGCTTGAAAGCAACACAACGAGTTTTGATCATTTGTAGAAACCCAAGTATGAAATCTTGTCAATTTAGACTCCAATGTACATCAAGAAAATCCAAGCATTTAATTCACCTGAGAAAAACATGCTTAAAAGTGTCAACATTAAAGTTGGTGAGTTCATAGGTTTCTGTAAATATAAACGTTAGTTCCAATAAATGTATCTGCCCACTGTATCATTACAGTGTCATATAAAAACGTTTAGTGACTACTGTCTCCCTACAGTATCATAAAATAATTGTGTGACCATTTAAATCCTTAAACGTCCTTCCAAAATGTACGTATGATTTTTAGAAATCAATTAGCTGTAAAATATGCAAGACCATTTCTATCCCCAAATAGTCTCAAAATGTACGTATCAAAGTTGGATCACAAATATCCAAAGTATGTATTGCCACCTTATTCAAGTGTGTATAAACCCATGATTACCATTACTCTAAGTTCATGTGTGAGACACTAAAAAGATTGAATTTTAACTCATTGACAAAGTATACTTCTTTAAAATCAAGATTAGCAGTCTTAAGAGTACCTTTACTAGAAATTTTACCACCATATGCACCTCCTCCAAATGCAACATAACCTCCATCAAACTGCTTGAAATCAGAGAGATAAGCTATGTTACCAGTCATGTGCCTTGAGCATCCACTGTCAACAAATCCTTTATCATCATGTTGTGGCTTGCCTTGTATAAAAGAATAAATAAATTAGATTTCTTTTGGGACCCAAGCCATTACTGACTTAGATCTGCCCTGTGCATCAATGTAGTTATATTTGTTCAAAGTGATTCATGCACTATTAGGTTTGTTAGGTCTCCAAACCCAACATGCTGAGGGCTTAACAGCATTGAACCCATTTTCCCTGGCAGCATTAACTGATGTTCTATTTTCCCTAGTAGTATTAACTACTCTAGGCCTAATAGTATTAACATTATGATTAAAATGCCTGTTAGTTAATGCTGGATTCTTATAAAAGGGCCTTTGGATAGTGGATTGTGCTGATTTGAAAAAAATGAGTTTTTGGTCTAGCACAATGCACTGTTGGTTTTGGGTGAGCAGTATAAACTGACTTAGCAGTACTAAGAGGTTTTAGGCCAGTTCTCAGCAAAACTGCTCTTAGAGTTACATTTTTGTGGGTTCTATGGTGTGAGTTTATATGTTGAGAGGTCTGGCATAATAGTAACTATCACCCTGTTGTACATTGTTCCCAACTTACCAACCACCACTTTTTCTTTTGATGGTAATATAATTATTTCTTTCTCTGCACATGTTAAAAGCTCCCCAAATTAAAACAAGCCTTGTTATACATCTACAAATTCACTACCTAGTTATTGGAATTCTGACCAGTCCAAATTTTCTATTCCCTCTAGGGCCTTGTGATCTATACATCTCTGCATACCTATCTGATGTTCTAACTGTTTTTTTCTATTTTAGCAGCAGTAGGATAACAGTTACTTTACAGCTATTAGTCATCAGACTCATCTTGTTCCTCATCATCTGACACCCAATCCTCAATAATTGGAGCATCATTATTCTCCCTAACTTTCTTAGGTTCTCCTTCACTAACTCTCTTACTAGTGTTAGACCCACAACCTTTAACAAAGCTACTTTTGACCTATGATTCTTGTTCTTTTACCAAAGACTTATCAGAATTCTCCTTAGAATTATCTGATTCCTTAACAACATTAGACTCTTTCTTACTATTCTCAGGACCATAGCCTTTGAATTCAGGCTCTTTGAATTCATCAAGACCAGAATAAGACAGATCTAGTTTGTTAGGTCTATTATAAATTAAAGGATGAGGTGGAGGAACTGCACTATATCCAAAACCCTTTTTATTTTTGTCAGTTATCTGACTTCCTAACAACTGATCTAAGACTTCTGAGGTCCCACCTTTTATCAAAATTTCTCAATTTTAAAATCAATGGCATCCTTTTCTTGCTTAAGTTTTGAAAACTCTGTTTTAAGCGTATTAATTTCATATTGTTTGATTCCTACTTCTCTTTTAAGGACTGTAACTTCTTTACTAAAAAGAACCTCATTCTTCCTATATGTGACAAGTTGTGCCTCAACAGTATCTAGTCCTCTTTTATAAGTAGCTGACTCAAATTTAGTTTAAAGTTGTTTAGCAAGCAGATCATCATATTGTTTCTTAAGAGTTTCATAGTTATTTAGACAAGTTTTAGAGCAAGTTTTATCAGTGTATACCTCTGAGTCTGAAAATGCCATTAGAGCCATGTTTGTCTGAACTTGTTCTTCTGCCATGTCACTCCAATCAAAACCTACACCATCAATAGCCAACATTGCCTTGGAAGTGTCACATCTTTGTATTCCATTGCTCCTTTGGTGTTTGTCTTGATTTTTGAACTGATCTTCTTTGCTTCTTGATGCACGCACTCCCTGCAAAGCGTCCTAACTTATGACAGTCTGTAACAACTCCACCTTAGAATATATCATATCTAGCAATATCATTACCATTCAATGAAAAATCTTCTTGCTTGTCTCTGATAGTACTGTTTCTTTGCTCTTAACTTAGCAAAGAGAGTTGCCACATCAGATCCATTTGCTTCAATCAATCTTATCAAATTGCTCTAAGGTCCTGAAGTAGATATTAAAAAGAAACCATAGTGGATTTTCAACCATGAAAGCAAACCAATATTATCACTGACACTGTGCGGTGCAAACGTTGTGGACTGCAGTAATTAACACTAGGCTAGCAGCACAAAACTTGTAAATAAAAGCAGTGTTAGCACATGTACTACTAGATGCTTGTGCAGTCATGAGAGCAAGTTTTGACCACCACTGGATGTACCAACTGTGCTTCTTTATCTTTTTGTTCAAACAATTTTGAATTGTTATACAAAATCATCTATATTACTCTTAGTTCACAATCTCAGGCTTATTCAATCCAAACAACTACATGATTATTCTACTCAGGTGGTAAGACACTTTAAAAATTTTAAGTTTTTAAATCTCTTGGGCAATGGATCACTACCCAAGATAGCAAGCCTACTGACTATCTTTCCCTGAACCTATTGAAAATAAGCAAGAACTCCTGCACTTGTTTCACTGAATTCTTATACTGTTACTTCAAGAGAGTTTTTTGATTTTTCTTGTATCTGCATTACCTCAAAATCCTTTGATTCAATGCAGCAAACATAGATTTAGCATCTGGATATTGACTGAATGTTAGCTGATGTTCATTTGGAAGTGCCATGAGTAACAAACCCCTAGCTTTGACATCATTCTTTTTCTTTATCTTCTCTTCTTTTACTGCATTCAGCAGTAGACATCTTTAAATCGTTATATCCCCCAGTCGTCTCAGTTGTTTGAGAATTGGGACCCATGAATTACCAATTTTCTAACACTTCCTAGAGTGCATAGTCTTGGATCTGAAAGTACTGCTTAATCCTTATAGCCCACATCTCATACTCCCCTAATTTGAGTATGGGTAGCTTTGTAGTAGGGCCCACTATTGTAATTCAAGCTCATGTCTTCTAGAGTCAAATTCTCAAAGCAAAGCTCACTGATTCACTTGTTTATCTCAAAACCTAGATTGATTCCTTACCTTGTAAAGAGTATGTTACCTTGGATAAATCAAATAAACAATAGTAGAAACTTGTGTGTATATATCAAAGAGTATCGGATGACTCTTTTAATATCTAGAAATATGATCAATGGAAACAGTGAATATGATGAAACAAACGCATTCAATATATTAATGATATAAAATACGTAGTACTCTTAACTTAGTACTGAGGTTACAAACCTTGAAGCTTAAAGACTCTTAATCTCTGATATGTGTAGAGTATTTTGTGAAGATATGTATTAAATATAAAGGTGTCTCAACTATAAGCCCTAGAGAGCCTCCTTTTATAAGACTAAGAAGTTCCTAGTTCAGCTTACAATATATTCCTAAGATATTCAATCTTTTCTAACATGAAACGTAATCTTCTAAATAAATACATGATATCTTGTTCATAAAAAGCTCAACACTTATCTTACAACGTATTCTTGTTCTCCAAAC
Source organism: Tanacetum coccineum (assembly GCA_026074375.1). NCBI lineage: Eukaryota > Viridiplantae > Streptophyta > Magnoliopsida > Asterales > Asteraceae > Tanacetum > Tanacetum coccineum. The sequence continues at coordinate 33,112 of BQNB010006147.1, read as the reverse complement.
AACTTTATCCTCTTTAACGCTTTTTATCCGTCTTGACAGTAGAAAGTCTTCAAACACTTGTAATCTTTCCACCAGCAACACGAATAAACATTGAAGCATAGTAAAATTATGTACTAGCAGTACTAATATACACTAACAATATAACATGTACTATCTGTCTAACTTTACTACTAACTAGCACTAACTACATATCTATATTTTTGTCTCAACACTGAGTAGTCCTTAACTTCAACTAACAGCAGTAACTTATGCTATACAGTACTTAACAATACAACAGTATACTAGCAGTGGTAACATTATACTAATAACCAGTACTAACCTCTTAGCATAATTTCCATTAATAATCAGATCCATTCTCAAGTTGATGCGTCAGTACGAAGTTAAATGTCTGGTCACATCCTTCATGTTCATCCACTCAACACAAACATCTCTATTCATGAACAACAACGGATCAACTATATCTCTCTAGTGAAAAACAATCCTCAATGCAGCAAAGACATAGCAATATGGCCTTGCCAGCTTCAGAAAAGTTTGAGAATATCAAGTACAACAAACTACATGTAGACCTTCTGCCGTTCGCCCAAGAGATCAGGACGATCCACATGATGATGCTCCTCCTGAGGGGGAGAATAGTGCAAAGCGGCAGAAGACATCTGAGTACGAAGCTTATGTGTCTGGAGAGTCATCGTCTAGACAAGTTAATGAAGAGGAAAGACGTCCTCAACTTCAGTAATCAGAGCAAAAGATTAGTTTTGATTTTTGGACTGACTCTTATGCTTCAGATGATGATGAAATACCAATGAAGCAAGTATCACAAGACATTATGGAAGAAGTATTCCTGACCATTGATGAAGCTAAGCTAAGAAAGATGGCTGATGAGATGTTGAGACAAAGATGTACTTTAGGAGATGAGCATCAGTATCACATTGATCAGATGAAGAATTTCTTGAAGAATGACATTGTCTGGGAGAGTAGAAAAGAAATTCTTGTCTCTCTACATCCACGAAAGACCACACCATTAGTTCATAGCTGTCAAAAAGATCCTGAAGCTCCAGCATTATCTCTGATTAATCAAGACCTTTTGTATTTGAAGAAAGGAAATTCTAGACCCAAGAAGATAGTATTGTCACTTCACAAGTTTCAAGCAATTATCTTCAACGATTATGATATTGAAGAACGAACTTCCAGATAGGTGAATAAGTGTGTAAAGAAATTCAATCCTTATGCTCGATATGGTGTTGAACATTGGAAGAATCCTCATGCGAAGATCTTCTACATAAGGAAACCAGAAAAAGCCTAGAAAATCAAAGGAAGAGATTTATTCAAACTCAAAAATTGTTTAAGTCATCAAGACATATTGGGAATTGGGTCATGAACACAAGTTTATCACAGAGATTATTGCAAGAAGAGCTAATGATTGCATTGTATCAATTACCGAGCTTGATTACAAGAATCTTAAAAAGAACGATATTGAGGACATATACTTGTTGATTATGAATGGCAAGGTACCAGGTTATGTAGATATAGGATTGCTATGGTCTTTATCGGTATTCATTAGAAGTACAGTGATATGGGAAAGAGTGCATGACTTCCAACTTGGAATTGAAAGCTATCAACAGAAGGTTAATCTCACTGCACCAACAATGACTTTCCCAGGAATTGAAGATCATGAAATGTTCTCTATCATCTATGAGCCTGTGCATGGAATTATTTACAAGAATAGCAAGAAAGAGAAACGGGTGATGAGACATTCAGAGATCCATAAGTTTTGTGATGCAACATTAAATAGAGTGTTAGAAGGTCTGAAGAGTTATAATAATGATGTCAAGTATGGATACGTACAAAAAGATCTCACCAAAGATGAAACAGAATACTTGAAGTTGTTTGAAGAAGAGATTGAAGAAAGATTGAAGCATCGAAGGCAGATGAGAAGATGGGAGATGTACGTGAATGGAAGACCACTTGGATCAAGAAGAGAACGCCCTGAATAATCGACCCTTAGGGGGAGATTGTTAGGATCATTAAAAGTGTCGATTATGTGATTTTGTGTTATTTAGTTATTAGTCTTTCTTTTGTTAATGTCAATGTAGTTTGTAATAAGGTGTATTATGCTAAAAGAATGAATAGCATAATTACCAAAGTATAGGGACTAGATGTATAAGTTAGGAAAATAAAGGAAGGGAAGCCTCCTTCCCTCACCTATAAATACCCCTCTAATCTTCATTAGAGGGTGATGCTTTGTAACTAACTCTTCCATTTTCCCTCCATTTTAATATCATTTGAAATTTGAATACTTGCCATCCTCTACTATTCTCTCTATGCTTCCATGATCGATATGTTTGATTCAAGATAAAAGAGACCTATAAAAAAAGTTTCAATTTATGAAAATGTATCCCAACTGAAGTTGAGGATTTTCCGTTTAAGCATCGTTTTGTCCTAATTACCTATACATAACCAAGCTCCTCACGAAATATGGAATTGAAAACACTCAGATCACTCGACTGATCTAGGGTGAAACATTTGATTGGTATGCTCAATTGCTCGGTCGTGATTAGTTTTGTATCATAGACTTGGCAAGGATACACATCTCCACCGCTAAAGCTAAGGGGAAACAAGTCAAAAAAGATAAATTGGGTTAAGAAGGCCCAGGGTTGATCATTCAATAGTGTTTCACCATAAGTACCACACTAATAAGGCAGCGGTATCGTACATACATGGCCATAACGACGGAATAGACATATACAATCTGATCACATCCCTATTCGTGTTTAACCAGCGGTTAGGATGAAGAATGATATAGGGTAGGGAGCTTTTAACTTTCACCGGAAGTCATCATCCAACAAGGCAGCTGAGACATGCATACATGGCCGTAACGACGAAACAGACATGCATGCTCAAACAAGTCCTCGTTCGAGTAGACACTAAGGTTAGTTGCTAGGAAAGGGAAGTAAAATGGGTGTTAAGTAAAATTTAGTAAACAAATAGATTAAGCCAACAAATAAGGTACGGTTGCTAGTAACGTTCCATCGACCGTTCCATGACAAAGACTCAAACGTATAGACTGATGCCTCGATCATAGAAATGACAAAGACAACTTAAGTTGGCATTCCTATAACGGTCAACTTCCCTTACATCCTACATTTTACATACTTTTACATAATAAGTGGTGATATCGGCCACTTTTTACAAGACTTTACATCGTTGATTTTTGTAACATATCAACGAATAATCAATCGTTCTAAGTGATTCCTTTGTTATAAACTTCTTTTTTGAACCGACTATTTTTCTTCTCTTTTTTTTCAATACATCATAAATCTCGGTTTTATTCCACCGTCTTCACTATCATAATTTGTCCGAATAATCTTTTCTTTGAAACACTTCTTCTTCGGACATGATTCATAATCGCGAAAGTAGCAAAACTTACGATCTACATATTTTCCCATTGCATTGTGCAATTTCCCAAATATTACAGAGATAGAAAATTTTTACTTTGACACAGGAAATACAAAACTTTACACGAAAGGAACTAGCAACATTGATTAAAATAGGCTTAATCTACACGGTAGGCTAAGGTGAAAATGTGTAATGAAACATATAATATGGTGTAGAAAAAGAAAAGAATGGTTTAACAGGTTGTTCTGGTGGAATTTACTCTAAAAATGAGAGTAATCAAGGGTTACACGGGATTTAACTAACCAGGGTAGTTAGTTAATTTTACGACATGTAGGCTATTTGGTTTAATCCTAGAAATTTATCAGTTAAACATGTTGCTCCATCTAAATTCATAGTACTAACCATTGCAGTCTCAAGTGGTATACCAGACTGATGTGTTATAGTGTAGGGTTGTTTTTTATATGATTCAAGTTTTAAATTTATATTTTGTCGAATCAACCAAAAACAACACTTTAACGGGCAGTGTACTCGATCGGTAGTAGTTTCGTGGTAAGTAGAGTGTCGATCACTAAGAGCGAGGTTAAATCTATCAATTTTAATTAATATCTTGGTTATCCAATCTATGTTAATTCTATTCTAATCCTATGTTAAACCTATGTCAGTCTAAATCCTAATTCTAATAAAAAGAGGAAGTTTCAAAGCCTGAGGAGTCTGGCACGGTTATGTGTAGACTACAATCAATTCATAGAAAACTATTACCCATTCAAGCTAATTAACAAAAGATAAAAAGCTTTTTGAACCTTATGATACGAAAACTGTATAACCATTATTAAATCCGATTAAATGTTTGTTTGTTCTTATTTAGTTCAATGATTTCTTCTCTTGAGGTGGCATATCATTCTTAAGACTTAGGTGTTACATCATCCTAAGACCTAGACACGTTAATCCTGTCATAATTAAAGCATCCGCATAAAGAATCCTTATTTACTGAATATAATATATCTTATGGAATAAAGCAGATGATGATTTATTAAACCCAAGCTCATAGAGACTTTACCCCAAACGCTGTAATGACAATCTATACACTAGTAGTCTACTTATCCAACTATCCAATGGAATCAGAACGTTATTTGTTGAATTATCTAGCTCACTTGCTAGTCAACACGATCAATAAACCATTGGCAATATCCAATTAACTAGTAAGCCTAGAAGCTTATCGCTTGACACCGACTATAGAAGGACAATATAATGTGTAACTATTATTCTAGAGTATAAAATACTATATGGAGACTATCCCGTACTCTAGCTCCGCTGGTCCACTTAGCTATATTCCAGTTGAATGATAGGTCGCATACAAAAGCGCGTAAACAAGTATAAATTAATAAACACAAACAAGCATACAACGATAAATCAAGAAATCGATATAAACAAATACCAAACATTCAGATCTTTATAATAATGGCAAATACCTAAAGGTATTAGCCTTCAATCATCATAATAAATACAAGAGTAATAATTTAGCCAAGGTAAACTAACTGAATTAACGAATGATACCAAAAACTGAACGATTACTAAAGTATATGGAATTACACGATGCTCCTATGGAATTGAATATGTTGCACTCCCTCTTCCTGCTCTTTTTCTCCTCTAAAAATCACCTTTTGTGGTTTAGGTATCGAGAATATGATTTAGCATACTTAAAACTCGTTCTTGAGTTTTCTATTTATAATGTCTGGAAGTTGGTTCAATACGGCGTATCCAATGGGTTTGATACGACGTATTAGGGATTTCTTAGAGTAGGGACCATGTTTGATATCTTCTAGAATATTATATTGATAAAGATCTTGAGATACTGCCCTAAGCCATTTGATATGACGAATTGACTTAATCTTTCGTGGTCTTTGGTGAGTGCAGGCACAGACGTATCTTCTTGATGGATACGGCGTATTGGTCTTCAGAATAATAATCTTCAAAATATCTTCATTTAAGCTCCAGAATGCGCACCTTTTGCTATGTTTCACCAATTACTCCATAATTACTACAATTCTCAAATATAAACGATTAAGTAACAATTCTTTGCAATAACTATACAAAATGGGTTAATATCGTAGGATAAATGATGCTATAAAATAGACATTATTTGATGTTATCAAATATCCCCCCACTTAAATCCTACTTGTCCTCAAGTAGCATTTAGAAGTTTATAAAAATGTATCCCTAAGGATATTTTCCGTTTAAAGCATTTATTCGATCTATTACAAGTACACAACCAAACACCTCACGAAATAAGAAGATGAAAACACTCAAATCACTCAACTAATCTATGTGGTAACATGTAACTAATTTCGCTTAATTGCTCGGTCGTGACGAGTATTCTATCATAAGCTTGGCAAGGATACACATCTCCACCATTAAAACCAAGGAGTAACAAGTTTATAAAGGTAAATATGGGTTTTTGTATGGAATGGCGTACGGTTTGATCATTCTACAATCTTTCACCAGAAGTACCATTCCAACAAGGCAGCTGAAGCACACATACACACCCGGAACGCCAGGATAGACATAAGTGTTCGATCATATCCCCATTCGAATTTAACCAACGGTTAGGATGAAGAATTATATAGGGTAGGAACCTTCTAACTTTCACCAAAACTCATAAACCAACAAGGTAAAAGACATGCCTACACACCCGAAATGCCGAGATAGACATACGTGTTCATATGAATTCTCATTCGCGTAAAACCAGAGGTTAATCATTAGGTGAGAAGGAAGTAAATTATTGTTAAATAAAAATCAAGAAACAAATAGATTAAGGCTTAAAGTACAAGTTGCTAGACACTTATTTTCCCGACCGTTATTATGACAGAGACACAACTATTTACAATGTCTAGATCATAGAGCAAAAACAACAGCCTAAGTTGGCGTTCCCATAACGGCCAACTCCACAATCATTCCAAAACTTTACATACTCTAAAAGGCAAGTGGCGATATTTTCCACTTTGTACAATACTCTACATCGTTGATTTTTGTCGATGTATTAACGAATAATCGATCCTTCATATAATTCCTTTGGTAATGCTCTTTCGAGAAACGATTATCTTCAAACATTCTCTTTTTGTATTTTTCTATATATATATATATATATATATATATATTTGCTAACTATACTTCAATTCTCGGTGTAGTTTCACCATCTTTACGATCATAATAGTTCCGGATAATTCCTTCGGTAATTTCTTCGTTCTTTGGATTCACCATTAATTGTGAATGTAGTAAAATCACATGAGCTTTGATTACTAATATACATTCCCATTTGCAATGTGCAAATTTCCAACCGCACCAAAGATAGAAAATGACATAAGACTCAGGAAATATAAACTTTACACTTTAAACAACTAGCAACTGTAAATTAAACTTAATCTTACATAGTAGGTTAAGGTGTAAGGGTGTAACGAAACAAATAATTGGTGTAAATTCCTAAAGGATTGGCTCTACGGGTTGTTCTAGTGGATTATCACTCTAAAGATGAGTGTGGAAGGGTTTAACAGGAGGTTAACTAACCGATGTAGTTAGTTAATAAACAACATGTATAGGCGATTTGGTTGTAATCCTAAGATTTACCAATTTAAAAAAGTTACTCCAATTAAATTCATAATACTCATTATTATGGTCTCGAATAGATATACCAAGCCAAGTTCTAAAGTCTACAACATCATCGACACACTCATATTTTGTGAAATTTAGGTAAACATTTGGAAACATAAAGGTTAAATCCTCACAATATCTATCAAGGGTTATTGTGTGCGGGTTATGTATCAAGTAATTTCACAAAAGTATGCTTAATTTTTTTTTAATTTTGAGCATAATTTAAGCATTTTAGTGTGAAAAATAGGACAAGTAAACATTCTAATTCCATCCCCCACTTGAATTATACAACGTCCTCGTTATATATATAAAACACTAAATACAGGAATTTAAAAAGAATTAGAATGAGAAACTCCCTTGATATTTGCTCGGTAGATTCTCCAATTTGTGTTTATTGAGCAAAATTTTATGTTGAACATCCGTCTTGAGGTTTCAAGACTCCAACAGTTTAAGATTTCCAGATTCGTAAATTATTCACCAATATTCGTCAATATTTCCTTCACGAGGTCCTGTGTAAAACATAGGAAAAACAGGTGCATTCCTATCTTGGTATCTACGGATAATTTGAACTAAACTAAAAAAACTAAATACGGGTCAGATTGTGGACACGACGTATCAAGTAGATGAATACGACTTATTCGCAGAACTAACAATAATGTTTTTAAAGTGCATGAAAAATAAAGACTGATAACGTCCAGACATTCAATACGCCGTATGGTATGGGGTGGATACGTCGTATTGAAGTCTGGGAAGACAGACTCGATAACAAAAATAAATAACATTCTGGGTTGTCTCCGGGGAAGCAAATCTGTTTACAACAAAGTCTTTAAGTTAGACTTTTCTTTAGCTTCTCTTACTTTACTCTAACTCATGCACGCTAATGTGCCCGCGTGTAAGCCATTCTTCAATTGACGGAACTCGGATAAAGTCGGGTCCTAGATTCAAAACTTCTTTGTAGAACCCCTTAAGCTTTTGGTATGCATGCGAGATTCCATTTATCTTATCTTTCTCACTTACCTTCCGTAACGGTGGTATCTTGTTGCATTGTTCATTAGTGTGGTATTTAAACTTTGGATGTGATCGCACCATTTGGTAAGTTACTTCATTATCACCATTGTAAAGGGTAATAATCCCTTCAAACCGTTTTGTTTTAATCCCAACTTCTCTCAAGAATGGTTCGCCAAAAATAATATCGCCCATTTCATTATCACGATAAGCATCCATATCCTCCAAAACTGCAAAGTCAGTCATAACAGAAAAAGTTCCAACAAAGATAGGCACATTCATTAAGGCTCCTACAACATTATTCCCTTTGTACACCATCTTATTTTTCATTATTGAATTATGAAATTTTCTTGACATCATGTTGACATACAATAATGGGAAAAAATTAGCGTGAGTAAATTCAAATCCTATCATGCATGAAAACTTTAAGTTGTGAGCACAATCTATATGGATCTTCTTATCATCATCACAATAACTAGGGTAATCATCAATTCTAGTATCAAGATTTTCATCCCTAGTTCTAAATTCCTAAATTACCTCACCTTCGTTAATGGTGGGCATTAAATTATCACCTTGATTTCTCCTAAGCATAAATGGTTCATTTAGATCATTTAGTTTGATGTAATCTCTATTCAAAGGGTCTAATGATCTATTAATCACCAAAGTCTCTCCCATTAGCCTAGCTTATAAATCAAGCTCTATTCTTTCTCTTAAACATAGCATGTATACCCTCTTAATTAAACTACTACCAGGGTTAACACTTCTGAAAATATAATCCTTTTTTTTTTTTTTTCCTTCCCCAACTCTTAAAGTAATCTTTCTCTTATAAACATTAATTTTAGCATGGGCGGTAGACAAAAATGGTCTTCCAAGGATCAAGGGCACTTTGATATCCTCGGGAATATCTAGAATTATATAGTCTAGGGGAAGTAAAATTTACCAATTTCTTACTAGTACGTTTTCAGCAATTCCTTTTGGATATTTCACTGTCCTATCTGCTAATTCCACTGTTAGCTTAGTGTGAGCTAATTCACCTAATCCTAAGTTAAGGTATGTTAAGAGAGGCATAACACTAACGCTAGCTCCTATGTCAATAAGGGCATTATCAAAGCAAACATTATTAATAAAGCAAATGTAAAGTGAAACTCCCTGGGTCTTTCTCCTTTTGGGGTATGGATTCATCAATTTGTGAAGCTTTAGAGTAAGCTTCTAAGAATTGTGGTCCATAAGATCCCTTCTTTCCATCACAGTAGTAACCATTCAAACAACTTGGAAATGGAATCGTCGTTTGTTTTGTCTCGTACATGAGTGTATGGTTCTGTCCAGTGGGTACGGCGTATTAGGGAGATCTAATACGGCGTATCGAGTGTGAATCAGCGTCGATAGTAGTCGAGATTGACTTGACTTGACCTCTCAGGTTTGTTTTAAGGTAGGCTTCCAAATCCTCTCTCCTATAGTACCTTGTTCATTTGCCCGATTTGTATCTTTAATGTTTTAATTGATGCTCCTTGGCTCTTTATGGAAGCATCTATTGAAGCTCAGATTTCTTTGATCAAGTTAGAGTTTTCCTCCTGTCTCTTTGTTGATTCTCCCATAAATATTCTTAAGGTATCTTTCATTGATTGCATTTGTTCTTGGTACGAAGGATTTACGTTGTTCCTTTGGTAAAATCCTAGAGTTGTTGCTCTATATCCCACACCTTGAAAAGTCCCACCAAATTGCGTATAGTAAGCTTCTTCTAAGGTTTTCCCTTCTTCTTTTAGTAGGAAATCTTTGGTGTAATGGGGTCCTTTGCATTGTTCACATCCTACTTGAGCAGCATAAACTTTTTCATTCACCTTTTTGATCTCTCTTCCTAGATTGTTCAGTTGTTCTTGTATAGAAGTCAGTCCGTCAGAAGTCTCAGTACTTCTTCTTCTAGATGTTCCATTGTGCCATTTTTGAGAGTATTCTGCCATTTCTTGGATGGTCTTTTTAACATCAGCAGCTGTCTTAGTTAGAACGGCACCTTTTGAGTCAGGAATTTGTCGTGTTGGAACATCCAACCTATTGTAGAACAAAATTACCTCCTGCATCTCAGTCAAATAGTGTTGAGGATACTTCATCAAGAGTTTTTTCCTTTATTTTTTTTAAAAAAAAGCGCTCCCATGCTTGATAATGGGTTTCATTAGTTCTTGCTGGAAATGTTGATCTCTCCATTTCTTCGCAGTTCTGACCAGGTAGGCATATTTGTTAAAAACTTAGTTTTAAGATCTTCCCAAGTTTTGATCAGACCAGTTGGTTCGTTTCTTAGCCAATGACTTGCGGCTCCGGTTAAGGATATAGGGAAGACTCAAAGCATTAGTTGATCCACAGTGATGTTAGGAACGTGGAATAAGTCAACAAATTTGAGAACTTTCTCAATGTATTCGTTTGCATCCTCATTATCTAAACCGCTAAACGTGTTTTCTTGAAGCTCCTTAAGAAATTGTCCTTTCAGTTCAAAACTATCTTTTTCCTTAATCTTAGGCCTAGCAACTCTGATCCATAGTCCGTTCGGGTCTTGGTCATGTATTGCTCCATGGTTTCTGTCATTGCTTCCGCTTCTTCTTCCTCCGAGTATTCTTGGTCAGAAAATAAATTGAAATCAGGCGATCTTAATTCGTCAAGACTTAGTGACTTGAAGTGTCTCCTAGATGATCGAAATTCTCATTCAGGTTCTTTGTAAGGTGTGAATACTTCGTTTGTTCGAACTCCTTGTCAATGACTTTACCTGTAACAAGGGTAACACATCAAGTGGATTGCCTCCAAAGAAAGATAGAAAAAAACTTTGGCCGAAATCAATTGGAATCAGTTTTGTTACAGACGATCGATACGCCGTATCTAATGGAAGTGGATACGCCGTATTAATAAGTTGAATGAATACGCTGTATTGGATAGAAAGTTGGATATGCCGTATCGATGGAAGTGGATACGCCATATTCAGCTATCGACCAGAACAGTGTATTAAGGAAAACAATTAAATACGCAAACAATAAATATATACAAGCAAACAATTAAAGACAAATATACAAAATATACAGAATATACTAGATTATACACTAATCTAAAATTACACTAATCCTAGGTTTAGATCTATCTATGTTTAAAAACCAAAATATCAAATAAAAATCAAGATTAAATTTCACTCTCCGACAACAACGCTAAAAAATTGATGTGTTATTGTGAGGTGTATATTTTATTGATTCAAGTTTTAAATTTATATTTTGCCGACTAAACAAAAAACAACACTTTAACAGGCAGTGTACCTGATCGGTAGTAGTTTCGTGGTAAGTAGGGTGTCGAACACTTGAAGCGAGGTTAAATCTATTAATTTAATTAATATCTTGGTTATCTAATCTATGTTAATTCTATTCTATTCTAAACCTATGTCAGTCTTATTCCTAATTCTAACAGGAAAATGGGGTTTTCAGCTTGAGAGACTTGCACGGTTTGGTTGGTAACTACAATCAATTCAAGGCACTTTATCCCACGCAAGCAAATAAACAAAAGATAAAAGAGCGGTCGAGCCAAATATAAGAAAACTGTATTAACCATTATTAATCCAATTAGAAAGTTGGTTTGTTTATTTAGTGCAATGATTTCTTCTCTCGAGGCGGCATATCATTCTTAAGACTTAGGCGTTACATCATCCTAAGACCTAGACACATTAATTCTATCACAATTAAAGCATCCGCATAAAGCATCCTTATTTGCTGATTATTATCTATCTTAGGGATTAAAGCAATGGTGATCTTGTTAAACCCTAGCTCATAGAGACTTTACCTACTTACCGCTTAATGGCGATTTATACACTAGTAGTCCACTTTTCCAACTATCCAATAGAATCAGAACGTTATTTGTTGAATTATCTAGGTTTACCTTCTAGTCAACACGATCAATAAACCATTGGCAATATCCAATTAACTAGTTAAGCCCGAAGCGTATCCTAGACACAAATTTAGAAGGACTATATTTTGATCCATGATTCTAGATGTATTAAATTACTGTATGGAGAGCTTATCCAGTCTTAGATTTACTTGGTCTATATACTAGATTTAGTTGAATGATGGGTCGCTACAAAGGTGTAAACAAGTCATAATGATAAATATTAACAAGCATTCAACGATAATCATGAAATTGGAGATAAACAAAATACATCATTCAGATCTTTATAATAATGGCTTTTACTCGAAGGTATTATGCCATCAAACGATCATAATATATACAAAATCATTATTTAGCCAAGGTAAACTAACCAAGTTAACGAATGATACCAAAAACGCGAAGATTATAAAGTTATATGGAAGTACACTGTTGTATCCTTATGGAATTGTTTGCGTTGCATCGCCTCTTCTGCTCTTCTTCTCCTCTGATAATCGACTTTTATGGTTTAGGTATCGAGAATATGATTTACCACACTTAAAACTTGTTTTTGAGTTTTCTAATTATAAGGTTTGGAAGTCGGTTCGATACGGCGTATCCAAGGATTGGATACGGCGTATTAAGGATTTCTTAGAGTAGGGACCACGCTTGATATCTTCTAGAAAATTATATTCATTCCATATTTCTTATACGGCGTATTGGTCTTCTAGATATGGTGTATTGAGCTTTACTCCTTTGTGGTCTTTGGTGAATGCAGGCATGGATACGCCGTATCTTCCTTGATGGATACGGTGTATTGGTCTTTAGAATAGTAATCTTCAAAATATCTTCATTTAAGCTCTAGAATGCGCGCCTTTTGATAATATTCACCAAGTACTCCATAATTACTGCAATTCTCAAATATAAACGATTAAGTAACATTTCTTTGCAATAACTATACAAAATAGGTTAATAACATGGGATAAATGATGCTATAAAATAGATGTTATTTGATGTCATCAGAGGTTTAACAGTTTTCTTTGACAGGAGGTTTAACAGTTTTCTTTGATAGGAGGTTTAACAGTTTTCTTTGAGAGGAGGTTTAACAGTTCTTCCTTCACAAGGTGGTTGAACAGTTTTTCTTTGAAAGGCGGTTTAACAGTTTTCCTTTAACAAGGCTGTTTAACAAGGCTCTTTAACAAGGCTATTTAACAAGGCTCTTTAACAAGTCTGTTTAACAAGGCTCTTTAACAAGGCAATTTAACAAGGCGATTTATCAATAGTCCTTTGGAAGGCGATTTAACCATTTTCACATAAATTACTTTACCCTATTTTCACCAAGAACCAAACTTAAACACCTTCCATAACACCAATACAAATACAACACTTAATGTAAAAACGATCAATAAGATTCACTAAAACGTCAAAACGGCTATAGAAATTAGATTTTAATGTCAAGTTATCATGAAGTTTATCTAGTATCCCTTATATGAGATTGAAGTGAGTTTCACAAAGGCATCTACTTATTTCATCATCGAGACTTCCTTCTATTTTCTACCCTTTTTCCCTAAACCCCCTCTATTGATTGATGACTTGCTTAAACAAATACCGTTATGATTGAGACTTAGCTCATCTAGTTATACCCGATGTATGGAGTTTCATTGTAGTACTCATGGGTTATAGATATCACTTAAATGAGTTACATTCTAGTGCTCAGTGTCACAGTGCTGATGCAAATGTGGATGTTCAAGAGGTGTGGTACTTCTATTACTTTTGATGTTAGGTATAGAGTACTTGGAGATTTCTTCTACATTGTTCTTCAATCAACAATAGTGCAAGATTAAGTAACAAATTTGGGGGATTTTACTTCATTTTTAAGTTTGGTATATCGGGTTTACTTCACCATGTGGTCACAGCAATAGCCGACAGAATACGAGGTTGGTAAGTTAGCCAGAGAGTTTAAAGGTTGAGATGTAATCAGCAATTCTCACAGGATATTTAAAGCTACAGAGTCATTGATACTCAAAATCTCAGCAGAAAATCTTCGATGTGCTTCAATGGCCTTTCATAACTTTTCAAGATTGGTTGATTATGTTTCTAAAGTAAAACGAGCTCACGCAACTACCTATGCCATCTCTATCTACGTTTATATCAAATAAACATCTTAATATGTCAAGTCAATATTCTAATATCCTCTATATCATGTACATTATCTATTTAACGTACCCTTTATAACGTAAATTATAAAACGGATTTATTCGTTTATGTTTATATCAAAACCCTAATAATATGTAATATTTACATACAATACAAATGTGCAAATCTAATAAGGCATGTGTACAAGTTACAATACATAATATTTGAATAATCCTTTCCCTCTAAATCCGTGTACAACCCCTTAAAACACCAGGTACAAGTTGTTAATGCACGAATTCAAATTTCACTAATTTCCCTCCATTTCCTTTTAAATTTCGTACCACTAGCTTAGCACAAGTTACAAGTGCATTATGCACAACAATTAAATACTTCTAATCTTAAACCTAAACCTAATTCGTCCTTGGTATGTGCTTAATTACACATACCTTTTACCTATTAAAATGAGCCTAAATGACCAAAAACGGACATAAAATGCCAAATATATGTTTGTTTTGCTTGGTATACTGTGCAGGTATCAGATATTCACTAAAGGACAAAAGCGAAGCCAACATCGACAAAACCGAGCACACGGGATTGGAAAGAGCATGAAAAGTCAAAGTCAAAGTGAAAGATCGAAGCCAAAGACGTGTGCATCTTAAATAGGACCAACCCGCACCCAATTTAATAGGTCGGGTCAGCCCATAAAAGCCTTATCTATAAGCCTTATAGTTTAAAAAGCTCAAAGTCCAAATCCATTTCCTAAATCCAACCCGGCCCAACATATAAGCCCATGAACCAAACACTAACACCCATTAACCCTTTACCCATTCCCATTACACCATTAGTCCTTAAACCTTTCACCACTAGTCCTTATCCATTGCACAGTTAGTCCTTAGGGACTAACACCGTTAGTCCCTATACGCTTTTACCCTTAACCTCGTTACCCCAACCCCTACCACCCGTTTACCTTTTATAAACCAAACACCCGCCAAAACCCTTCTACTATTCATTCATCCATGTCACTCTCACCTCGACCCTTGCACCCCAAGACAAACTTATCACTCTCACAACTCAACCCCACTCCACAATGCAACAAATCCACGATGGCAATCCTAAGAGAATTTATTAGATGGGACAAATTCAAGGGCTTAGATTAAATTGAAGAAGCACAAGATGGATTGAAGGGCTCAGATTGAAGTTTGGATATCACTCACACAAGAAACACACCCTGCACCTTAGTTTTATATAAATAGATTAGGTTTTCATTGTATGAGGGGAGTTTTTTTTTAATGTAATAGGAGTAGTGTAAAAAAATTTAGCTTATTTTCAGCTTATTTTACTTATTGTCTTTTACTTTCAAAAGTCTTGTAACCTTTTTTATGTTTTAATGAAATTTAAGTTGTTATGCAAATCTGTCTTTATGTTCTTTAATTGCACATTTAGATTATTTACTTTAAAGTTCATTACATGCTTCCACCAAGTTTCATTTTTACACCTGCAAAACCTTTTTAAGCTTTCTCAAAAGCTTAAACTTTATTTCCTGTTTTAAAGCTCTTTTACACAAAAATTCTGTAAACTTTTAAAAACTCCTAACCATCTTTAAGATCATATAAGGTAAACTTTTAAAAACTCTAAGCATCACGTTTGGTTTTTAAAACCAAACGAACCCGTTTTATGTTTTAAAGCTCATGAGCTTATTTCATAAGCTTTAAGCTCGTAAAGATTACTTATACTAACTTATTTTTATAAGTCATAAGCTGCAAAATTGGTTTCAAAGTTAAGAACACGTTATTATGGTTTTTGGACTAAAAATGCAATTTGTTTTCCATGCAAGGGGTATATATTGTAAATATTTTGAAATTATAACTAGAAGGGCTGAAAATGTAATATTCTTAAACTTAAAACCCCAAGGGCCTGTATTTGCCATTCTTTTAAAGTTTTAAGGGTTTAAGATTTTATAAGGATTAAAACTTTGCTAAATAAATATATACCAAGGTATATATTGTCGTTTCATATTCCTCAAAGGTATAAAATGTAATAATTTTTTTATTTAACTTATAAAAATTATTTAACATTTTTAAGACTTGATTTATTAAAGCCCGACACATTTGTCGTTATCATTCAACGATCCGACATTATAAAACAATTATGTTATATATATACCAGAATTTATCATCGACTAGCTTTTGAAGAAACCTAAAATATAAATATCTTATCATTTTAATCTATAAGTATCACTGTTTACTTGGGAATTTCATGTAAGGGTCTCATTTGGGGTAGACGTTTTGGACGAGTTGTTGGGGAATATCGATTTAAAGTATCCTAGCTCCTCAAACGTTTACTACATGACCTCTGAATTATGATAGCCCAAACAGTGATACAATATTTCCATAAATTAATAAATCAAAATAAGATGTATGTTAAACTTTATAAGGTTTTGAAAATATAAATAATCACACAAGACTTGACATATTACCCTCAGGTTACGTGACGAGGCCGTTACTTTCATTTCATATACTTTTACCATCAATCAGATTTCCCTGTTAAGATGAGTTTATAGCCTCGCATTTTAAATATTTTGAATACTTTATAAACCCGCGAGGGGGATACATGCTTAAACCAAGAATGCAAGTGTTTTTCTAACTGTATGCTATCCAGATATATTATTGCCTAAGTACCTTCTAGTGCCACTATTTCTATATCATGAAACATTAATTACTTGCGAGTAAATGCAAATATTGTGGATAGATCTATTGGGGGTGACGACTCCCGTTGGTATTCTAGTTCATGGGGTAACCAAACGCACTATATTTGACTTAATAGGTAACCTTGGCAAGTTACCTTTCCACGAGGACATTTGTTCCTCAACCAATGTCACTACGGTGATTTCCATGTTAACGTATTAGTCACATTAGCTTAGATGCAATAATATAATATTGTTACAGTTTTCCATGATAATTGTATTCATTGCAATTATTACCATTATGATGACTTGTTTTCAACTATTTATCATAAACCTATGAATTTCACTCAACCATTATGTTGATCTCTTTTAGCATGTTTATCCTAGGTAATTAAGCAAATTATGGCACGGAGTGTCAAGGACTTGAAGATGGCTAAACCATGTTATCATTCACACTTTATGCTTTTCATGTAGATTTTGGGACCTCCTTTTGTAAAACTCTGATAAAATAATGAATGATAACTTATCTTATAAAAATGTCTCGTTTGAGTCGTTTTCTATTATTGTGACTGTGATTCATGAAGTAATACCCCAGATTAGCTTCCGCTACTATATGTGAAAAATGGGGGTGTTACAGATTGGTATCAGAGCTCATGGTTATAGAGAACAAGGGTAAAACCTAAACTATAACTACTTTTTCCATCCAAGAAAGTCCTCCGTGTCACTGCAGTTTCCAGAATAGTATGTGTAAGAAATTTCCATCGCAGATAATACACTACTATTATATTATATATAAATAACTTATGTTATTTCCACTGGGTTGTTATATAGTCATGTCTTCCCCCCCATCCGATGTTGAGGATACTTTTTCCTATACACACTTTCCTGACTATATCCGGCTTCCACCGGATATTTCCAGCCTCATCTGGAAACTCCTTCTCCTAACTTTTTAGAGATTTAAATAAGGATATTTTAGCCTCACTAGCCCTCTTCACCTTTTTATGATGACTTCGTATATGAGGTCATGCAAGCATATGATGCTCTTCTGATATTGAATTACTATTCCTCCACAAGTCATTATTTGCTCCACCGACTATTTTTGACTCCATCTCAGTGTTATCACTATCCCACAATGTTTTGATTTCCGATATTCTTTCCTCATCCCTGAGCAAGTTTTCTACCACCTAACAGATGCTGAGACAATGTTGAATCACCCATTCCAATATCTCCATCTTCATCAGTAGGATCTTCATCACCGGTTAGGTCAACTATACCACCACCAGACTATCCCTTTGATAAGTCTACCTTAGATAACTCATTATGGATCATACCGCAACTACTGGGAAGTGAACCAGTCCCCAAGAAACCTAATGAGTCAGATGCTTTGTAGAGTGTTCATCTTTGGAAGTCTTAGATTCTAAAATTTTCTGTTATATCCTGCAATATAATATCAAATAATGATCACAAGTCTTTGTATTATAATTTTCATACTTTAACTTGTGATATGACTATATCGTTTTGTGGATTCTTATTATGTGTTGTCTTGTATATGTTGATAGATGCCTCCCAAGAGAACATCAACATCTGCATCACCAGCTATGACTCAGGCTGCAATCTGGCAACTAGTTGCTGATAGTGTTGTTGCTGCTTTGGAAGCACAAGCTACAACCATGGCAAGTACTGACAATCCAAATAGGAATACTGGGACAAAGGAGAAACTACTGTAGCAAGGAAGTATGAAATCTTACTAGGAGTTTATGAGTTGCAACCTTTCTATTCATGGGTACGGAAGGAGCTGTTGGTCTCATTCGTTGGTTTGAACGAACTGAATCGTTATTTCTAATAGCAATTGTACCGAGGACTGCAAAGTGAAAATTTCGCTGATTGGTACTCTCACGAGGATGCCTTGTCTGGTGTGGATATTCCTATACCAAACCTATTGGAATAGAGCAAGCCAACAAGATAGCCTGGACTGAATTAAAAAGACTCTTGACCAATAAGTATTGTCCTCGAACTGAAGTCAAGAAAATGGAAGACGAATTTTACAACTTGGTTGTGAAAGGAAATGATCTCAAGACTTATGCTAGAAGATTTCAGGAATTAGCAGTCTTATGTCCAAATATGGTACCAAACACTGAGAAACTTATGGAAGCTTTCATCGGGGGATTACCCAAAAGTATTGAAGGAAATGTTACCGCTTCAAAGACTAAACTTTAGAGGAAACCATTACCATAACCCAGAGGTTAATGGATCAGATAACAAAGCACGATGATGAACAAGGAACCAATGATCACAAACGAAAGTTTGATGATAGAAGAAGCAACAACAACTACCCCAATAATCATGACAACAACAACTACCCTAATAATCGTGACAACAATAACTACCCCAATGATCGCAACAACAATTACCAAAATAACCGTAACAACAACAATAACAACCGTAACAATGATTACTACCAACAGCAAAATGGAAGGCAGGAAAACTTCAAGACTTATGAAAACCATGGATATAATGGACCTCATCCCTTGTGTAGGAAGTGTACACTGCATCACACAGGATCTTGCACTGTCAGGTGTCAGAATTGTAACAAAGTAGGCCATCAGACCATAAACTGTAGAAGCTAAGAACTTCTGTTTCCAAATATTACTTTATCACTCGACTAAATCTCGGGATGAGATTTCTGTAAGGTTAGGGGAATGTAATAACCTACAATTTTCATCACTATAATTTCCACTTATATTATATTAAATACTACTTTTTCACGAGAATTTTTTTGCTTTATTCCATTATGTAACATAGTTTACATTTCTAAAGTAAAACGAGCTCACGCAACTACCTATGCCATCTCTATCTACGTTTATATCAAATAAACATCTTAGTATGTCAAGTCAATATTCTAATATCCTCTATATCATGTACATTATCTATTTAACGTACCCTTTATAACGTAAATTATAAAACGGATTTATTCGTTTATGTTTATATCAAAACCCTAATAATATGTAATATTTACATACAATACAAATGTGCAAATCTAATAAGGCATGTGTACAAGTTACAATACATAATATTTGAATAATCCTTTCCCTCTAAATCCGTATACAACCCCTTAAAACACCATGTACATGTTGTTAACGCACGAATTCAAATTTCACTAATTTCCCTCCATTTCCTTTTAAATTTCGTACCACTAGCTTAGCACAAGTTACAAGTGCATTATGCACAACAATTAAATACTTCTAATCTTAAACCTAAACCTAATTCGTCCTTGGTTATGTTGGCTATTACACATTCCTTTTTACCTATATAAAAATGAGCCTAAATGACCAAAAACGGACATAAAATGCCAAATATATATTTGTTTTGCTTGGTATACTGTGCAGGTATGAGATATTCACTAAAGGACAAAAGCGAAGCCAACACCGACAAAACCGAGCACACAGGATTGGAAAGAGCATGAAAAGTCAAAGTCAAAGTGAAAGATCAAAGCCAAAGACGTGTGCATCTTAAATAGGACCAACCCGCACCCAATTTAATAGGTCGGGTCAGCCCATAAAAGCCTTATCTATAAGCCTTATAGTTTAAAAAGCTCAAAGTCCAAATCCATTTCCTAAATCCAACCCGGCCCAACATAAAAGCCCATGAACCAAACACTAACACCCATTAACCCTTTACCCATTCCCATTACACCATTAGTCCTTAAACCTTTCACCACTAGTCCTTATCCATTGCACCGTTAGTAATTAGGGACTAACACCGTTAGTCCCTATACGCTTTTACCCTTAACCTCGTTACCCCAACCCCTACCACTTGTTTACCTTTTATAAACCAAACACCCGCCAAAACCCTTCTACTATTCATTCATCCATGTCACTCTTACCTCGACCCTTGCACCCCAAGACAAACCTATCACTCTCAAAACTCAACCTCACTCCATAATGCAACAATTCCATGATGGCAATCCTAAGAGAATTTATTGGATGGGACAAATTCAAGGGCTTAGATTAAATTGAAGAAGCACAAGATGGATTGAAGGGCTCAGATTGAAGTTTGGATATCATTCACACAAGAAACACACCCTGCACCTTAGTTTTATATAAATAGATTAGGTTTTCATTGTATGAGGGGAGTTTTTTAATGTAATAGGAGTAGTGTAAAAAAAATTAGCTTATTTTTAGCTTATTTTACTTATTGTCTTTTACTTTCAAAAGTCTTGTAACCTTTTTTATGTTTTAATGAAATTTAAGTTGTTATGCAAATCTGTCTTTTAAGTTCTTAATGCACATTTAGCTTATTTACTTTAAAAGTCACTTTACAAGCTTTCCACAAGTTCATTTTACACTTGCAAAACCTTTTTAAGCTTTCTCAAAAGCTTAAACTTTATTTCCTGTTTTAAAGCTCTTTTACACAAAAATTCTGTTTTATAGCTGATGGATGATAAGTCAATATTGGAAGGGCTTATGGGTTTCACTAGCTTGTTTTCAACAAGCTAGAGCTTGTTGATAAGCTCTTTTAAGCATTTGGACCTTGTTTTCAGCAAAGGTCATTGGTATGTTCCATTTTCTATTTTTTTAGCTTATTTATGCATTTGCTTATTCTATGCTTTTTGTGCTTATTCTGCTTTATAATTGCTTATTTAGTCTTGTTATTACTTATTTGATTTAGTTCTAAGCTTGTTATAAACTGTTTTTAGTTAAAAATGCTTTATTTCCTGTTTTAAAGCTCTTTTACACAAAAATTCTGTAAACTTTTAAAAACTCCTAACCATCTTTAAGATCATATAAGGTAAACTTTTAAAAACTCTAAGCATCACGTTTGGTTTTTAAAACCAAACGAACCCGTTTTATGTTTTAAAGCTCATGAGCTGATTTCATAAGCTTTAAGCTCGTAAAGATTACTTATACTAACTTATTTTTATAAGTCATAAGCTGCAAAATTGGTTTCAAAGTTAAGAACACGTTTTTATGGTTTTTGGACTAAAAATGCAATTTGTTTTCCATGTAAGGGGTATATATTGTAAATATTTTGAAATTATAACTAGAAGGGCTGAAAATGTAATATTCTTAAACTTAAAACCCCAAGGGCCTGTTTTGCCATTCTTTAAAGTTAAGGGTTTAAATATTTTATAAAGGATTAACTTTGTAAATAAATATATACCAAGGGTATATATTGTCGTTTTCATATTCTCAAAGGTATAAAATGCAATATTTTTTTTATTAATTATAAAAATATATTTAAATATTATAAGACTCGATTTTATTAAAGCCCGACACATTTTTCGTTATCATTCATCGATCGAAACATTATAAAACAATTATGTTATATATATAACATAATTTATCATCGACTAGCTTTTGAAGAAACCTAAAATAATAAAATCTTATCATTTAATCTATAACGTATCACGTTACTAGGAATTTCATGTAAGGGGTCTCATTTGGGTAGACGTTTTGACGAGTTGCTGGATTTACCATTTAAAGTGTCATAGCTCCTCAAACGTTTACTGCATAACCTCAGGTTACGTGACGAGGCTGTTACTTTATAAAGTTTTGAAAACATGCTTAAACTTTATAAAGTTTTGAAAACATAAACAATCACACTAAGACTTGACATATTACCCTCAGGTTACGTGACGAGGCCGTTACTTTCATTTCATATACTTTTACCATCAATCAGATTTCCCTGTTAAGATGAGTTTATAGCCTCGCATTTTAAATATTTTGAATACTTTATAAACCCGCGAGGGGGATACATGCTTAAACCATGAATGCAAGTGTTTTTCCAACTGTATGCTATCCAGATATATTATTGCCTAAGTACCTTCCACTGCCAATATTTCTTAATCATGAACCATTAGTCACTTGCGAGCGAACGCGAATATTATGGATAGATCTATCTGGGTGTGACGACTCCCGTTGGTGTGCCTATACTTTTGGTACCAATAGCACTATATTTGACTTAATGGGTAACCTTGGCAAGTTACCTTTCCACGGGGACATTTGTTCCTCAACCAATGTCACTACGGTGATTTCCATGTTAACGTATTGATATCATGAGCTTAGGGCAATAATATTGTTTTTCCATAATAATTGTATATGCAATTGTTACAAACTATGGGTGTATAACAACGTAACCCACTATGACTTGTATTCAACTGTTTATCATAAACCTATGAATTTCACTCAACCATTGTGTTGACCTTTTTAGCATGTTTATCTCAGGTAATTGAGCAACCACTAGTACAAATATAGGATTTCGTCACACATTCTGTTTTTTGAATGGCCACACAGTCAGATATTTATGTGACTAAATGTACCAGGATAAAATAAACAGCCACAAACTTGTTATCATTCAAACTTTATGTTTTCATGTAGATTTTAGGACCTCTATTTTTGTAAAACTCTAATTATATTGAATGATAACTAAATTTTCAAAAACGTCTCTTTATGAGTCGTTTTCTATGATTATGTCTGTTGATCCATGAAGTAATACCCCAGATTAGCTTCCGCTGTTATATGTCAAAAATGAGGGTGTAACAGATTGGTATCAGAGCCAGGTTATAGAGAACAAGGGTAAAACCTAAACTATAACTACTTTTTCCATCAAAGAAAGTCCTTCATGCCACTGCAGTTTCCAGAATAGTATGTGTAAGAAATTTCTATGGCAGATAATGCACTACTATTATATTATAAATAAATAACTTATGTTATTTCTACTGGGTTGTTATATAGTCATGTCTCCCCCCCCCCATCTTATTATTATCCTATCTGATTCTGATGTTGAGGATACTTTTTCCTCTACACACTCTCCTGACTATATCCCGGCTTCACCGGACTATTTTCGAGCCTCGTCGGGAAACACCTCTCTTAACTTTTCAGATGATTTAACTAAGGATCTTTTAGCCTCACTATCCATCTCACCTTTTTATGACGACTTCAATAATGAAAGGCCTGATGCACTCTGAATAATAATTGACCTATTCAACCATAAGCTTCTATTGCTTCACCGACTATTTTGCCTCCATCTCCAGTGTTATCACTATCACCAATGTTTGATTCCTGACATTTCTTTCCTCCCGAGAAGATTTCACCACCTAAAGACACTGAGACACCTGTTGAATCACCCATTCTAATATCTTTATCTTTATCAGTAGGATCTTCATCACCGTTTAGGTCAACTACACCACCACCAGACTATCCCTTTGATAAGTCTATATTTGCAAAGTTAGATAACTCATTATGAATCATACCGCAACCACTAGGAAGTGAACCAGTCCTCGGAGAAACCCAGATGAGATGAGATCTTGTTAGAGCTTCATCTCTGGAAGTCTTAGATTCAAAATTTTCCTGTTATAATCAATGCATTAAATACAAAGTAATGAATCACAAGTCTTTGTATTATAATTTTCATACCTTAACTTGTGATATGACTATATCGTTTTATGGATTCTTATTATGTGTTGTCTTGTATATGTTGATAGATGCCTCCCAAGAGAACATCAATATTTGCAGCACCAAGTATGACTTAGGCTGTCATTCGGCAACTAGTTGTTGATAGTGTTGCTGCTGCTCTGGAAGCACAAGCTGCAACCATAGCAAGTACTGACAATCCAAATAGGAATACTGGACCAAGAGAAACTCATGTAGCAAGGAAATGCACTAACAAGGAGTTTATGAGTTGCCAACCTTTCTACTTCAATGGTACAGAAAGAGCTGTTAGTCTCATTCGTTGGTTTGAACGAACTGAATAGGTATTTTCTCGTAGCAACTGTGCCAAGGACTGCAAAGTGAAATTTGCTACTGGTACTCTCACTAAGGATGCCTTGTCCTAGTGGAATTCCTATGCCAAACCTATTGGAATAGAGCAAGCCGACAAGATAGCCTGGACTGAATTGAAAAGGCTCTTGACCAATAAGTATTACCCTCGAACTGAAGTCAAGAAAATGGAAGATGAATTTTACAACTTGGTTGTGAAAGGAAATGATCTCAAGATTTATGCTAGAAGATTACAAGAATTAGCAATCTTATGTCTAAATATGGTACCAAACACTGAGAAACTTATAGAAGCTTTCATCGGGGGATTACCCAGAAGTATTGAAGGAAATGTTACCGCTTTAAAGCCTAAAACTTTGGAGGAAGCCATTACCATAACCCAGAGGTTAATGGATCAAGTAACAAAGCACGGTGCTGAGCAAAGAACCAATGATCACAAACGAAAGTTTGACGATAGAAGAAACGACAAAAACAACTACCCCAATAATCGTGACAACAATAACTACCCCAATGATCAAAACAACAACAACTAGCAAAATAACCGTAACAACAACAATAACAACCGTAACAATGAATACCACCAGCAGCAAAATGGAAGGCAGGAAACCTTCAAGACTTATGGAAACCGTGGATATAATGGACCTCATCCCCTGTGTAGGAAGTGTACACTGCATCACACAGGATCTTGCACTATCAGGTGTCAGAATTGTAACAAAGTTGGCCATCAGACCAGAAACTGTAGAAGCTAAGAACTTCTGTTTCCAAATATCACTGTATCACTCAACTAAATCTCGAGACGAGATTTCTTTAAGGTTGGGGGACTATAACAACCTATAATTTTCATCAATGTAATATCCATCTATTGAATTAGATGCCTCTTTTTCACAGGGAAATTTTTGCTTTATCTCATTATGCAACATAACTTGCATTTCTAAAGTAAACGAGCTCACGCAACTACCCATTCCATCTTTATCTATGTTTACATCAAGTAAACATTCTAATATGTCAAGTCAATGTTCTATTATCCTCTATATCATATACGTTATCTATTTAACGTAGTTTTCACGACATTGTTACTAAATGAACGTTATCCGTTAACGTTTATGTCAAAACCCTAACTGTATGTAATATAATATAATTCAAAAGATGTACAAGCATACAAGGTAATTTTCACAAGTAATCAATGCATAAAATTCAAAATATCATTTCCCTTCAAGTCAATGTACAAGTCATTTTAACACAATGTACAAGTAAATGAAGCATGAATTCAAATAAGCTCATTTTCCCTCTATTTCACTAAGGGATTTCTTACCACTACTTAAGCACAAGTTACAAGCTCATAATGCACATCATTTTAAATACTTTTCCCTTCATTTCATTACACATATACACGGCTAAAAATCCAAAACCCTAACACGAAATAAAATCTAACCCGACACTCTTTTGTTTCATTTTAACCAATTTTAAACTTAAACTAAAATCCTAAGCACCACAATGACACACCACCTTGTAAGCTACTTGCTTCCCAAGCACCTCCATCACCACCCTTGCTTACCAAGTTTGCAAAATTACCTCCTTGTCACCCATTTCTTGCCGCGGCTACACCAACACCACACAACCCTTCCACCTTGCATTGCTAGCTTTATAGACCTCAAGACTCATCCTATGGTTGCCTTAATCACCACTTTACATCCCTTGGTCCTTACTCCAAGCCAAAGACTTGGCCTCCAAGGTGTTTTCACCCTATAAATAGCCACACCTTTCACCATTTCAAATCACACCTTAAATCTTAAATCACACCTTAAATCTCAAAACACACACTCAAATGGAGTTCTAACAAGATCAAGGAAGGCCAAGGAAGATCAAGGAAGGAAGAACTCAGCCACTTTGAAGCCAAGAATCAATAAAAGAAGCCCTCGAAGTTGTTTTCTAGGCGTACGAACCCGAAACCCCATTTTGACCCATTTTTAGCTCAAGTATGCTAAATTATTTTCAATAAGCTTATTTTCTATTTTGAAACTTTAATAAGTCTCTTAAGATCATGTATAAACTCTTGTTTAATCTCTTGAATCACAAACCCATGCGTTTTTGAATTTATAAACCAAACGAACCCATTTTTGAGTTTTAAGCTCATAAGCTCTTTTGATAAGCTATAAGCTCATAAAAGCTATTTATCCGAACTTATTTTAGCTTATTCTAAAAATCTATAGAGCATTACGCCCCAACGGGGTGCCTTGATAAGATCCGCAATTAGGATTGGGTCGGGTTTAAGGATGACTTTTATAATCAGGTTTTGGGATGGGAATGACCGGCCTGCCTCAAGCCCGCCCCATTGCTAGATACATGTATCTATAATACTATCTAATCTCGTATAGTCTAGGGATGAAAATGATCTAAGCATGTGTTTGGAATTATTGATTTGATGATACAAAAGAACTTGCTCAAAAGGATAAAGAATGAAACAAAAGGATCAAAGTCAACAATATGGAATTCTACAAAAGATGGAGAATTCTAAAAGATCTTCCTTAAAAGAAAAAGATCAAAGATTAGGAAAAGATTTAGTTTCCTAATACAATTAAAATTCCTTTGTAAGCCTTATGGTCTCTCTATATAAAGAGATCATAGACGCATAGTTTAGACGTGTGCTTGTGTGATTGTGTGTGCACCCAAAAACATGTGTGTGTTAAGATTTAGACGTCTATGTGTGGTTTATCCTCAAGGTTGAAGTTTCTTTGATCCTGTTACAGTTAGGTAACCATTCTATATTGATCAAATAGAATTGAGGCTTGTATGAATGTAAAACCTTGTGAAAATAACATTGTTCTTTATCTATATTCTGATTTGCATCTACATACTTAGTTATTTTTTATCCTGGGAGCTTTAAACGATTCCCTACAATTGGTATCAGAGCCTGGTGGCTCTTGATCTAGGATCTACAGGGTTTTTACAATCGTTCTAAAGAAAGAAAAGGGTTTCGGTTTCTGTTTTTTGGGAACTATTCAAATTCGGTGAAACTAGGGTTTACAACAAACCCTAAATCGGTAAAAGCAGAAAGTGAAGTGTTCGGTTCTTCATGATAAAGGTTACACGTTCTTGGTGCTATTATTAACTATATCTACTTGGTGATATATGGGTTACGAATGAAACTTATGAAAACCCTAAAGTTCGTGTTTACTGCTGAATCATTATAATCTGATGATCGTACATCTTTGCTGAACGAAACCCTAACAGGAGTGATGAATCAAGAAGGAGCAGCAAGTTATTCAATGTTAAGGAGTGATCTTTATTCTTCATCAAGTGTTCATGAATGTTATTACTGCTAATCGTTCTATTATGGTTTCTGGTATAAAGAACACTTGTTTGATTTATGATCTAATTGATGATTGTGCAACAAGAAAAGGTTTTCTTGTTTACCACTACTAAGCTTTTAGAAGTATAAGTTGTTCGAGGGGTCATACTGTTATATAATATAAAGACATGCTGCTGATTTTTGGAAGTTTACATAGACCCGGGTTTGTGATAACATGGGTCGAAGGTATTTTATGCTGGTAATGAAGATATTAGGGTTGTTATTCAACAACTTGTTATGGGTTTGGACTCTATTCAGCAGACCTCGTGTGTTTAGTCCTCGCTTTTTAAACTAGGTATATGAATGAAGTTATGATTCACAGATTTGAAGGTTGGATTTGTTATAATTTGAAAAACCCTAATGTTTAGGATTTATATTCAGTTCCCATAACAACTTCTTGTAGCAGAATATATTTAGTGATGATTTTTAGTGCTGCTGCCAGTTTTAATGCTAGTATATTGTTTATGTTGCCAAAAATATACGGTTAGTACTGCTGGTTCATGATTAGTGCTGCCAAGTGTTAATGCTGTTGGTATTTACATTAGTGCTGCTGGTATTGAAAGACTAACTTAATGCTGCCAATATAACTTAAAACTGCCAATGAAAGTTTCTGCTGCTAAGAGTTGAAGCAATCAGTTAGTACTTGTAAAGTTTAAAAGCAGTTAATACTGATAGGGTTTTGAAAAGGAAGTTACTACTGCTAGGCTAAAAATAATTAATACTGCTATCATTGTTTGATATCGGATAACACACAGTTTTTAATCTCGGTTGGATCAGAAGATCTCGGACAAAACAGAAAAGGCTATTTTTGGGATTAATTGCTTGAATTGATTACGGAGACAATTGTTTATCACTTATTTGAAGTTGAAGTGGAATTTCACGAGTGAGTGTTCTTATCATATCTTAAAGTCGAGTTTGGTTGGATTATGAATTTGAAGATAACTTGTTCGTGCTCAAAAACGATGTTGACGAAGACTTGTCAAATCTAGCAATGTATGATCTACAAACTTTTGGTGCTCAATGCGCACATTTGTTATCACTTAAAGGAGTTATGTTGTAGTACTTAGTGCCTCATTTAGATGAAGATTTTGTCAAGAGATTGAGGTCTACTTATATATCATCAATATAAGTTTGGAGTCACGTGGATAGTACAAGACATAAGACACAAGTTTAGGTTATTCTACTTCAGCATCAAGTTTGTAATACTGATTGATACTCCATCATTGGGTCATTACAAAGATCCAACAGAATAAAAGATCAAGAGATGGTTTAACATAAAGGTTTCAGGGAAGCCTATGATAAAGTGTTTAACCATGATGAATGTACATGCACCACTTGAGCGGAAGGTTTTGATTCTTACTGCTGCTAAGTCATTATTACTACTGCTAGTTTAAGTTTCTACTGCTTAAATTCACTATTCTTATTATGCGTCATGAAGGGTAATTTGAGACATTGTAAATCTTGAATTAGAAGTTTGATATATGGTTTGTAATTGTAAAGATCAAAGTTACATATCTTCATAGTCCCCTATTGGATTATGACAAAAAGGAGAAGATGTTACAAAGATTGATATTATTTGCAACATATTTAGTGTGGTGGCATGGCATGGAACAATATGTTGAAGAAGTTTTAACAAGTTCAAAGGAAATCTTAAGTTAAAGGGAAGTTTGTTTCATTCATGAAAGATCAGATTTGAAGATGAAGATTGCTGAAGATTAAGCTACTATGGGTCATCTTGGAATCAGTGTTTGTTTTGTCATCATCAAATTGGGGAAGATTGTTGGGAATTATTGATTTGATGATACAAAAGAACTTGCTCAAAAGGATAAAGAATGAAACAAAACAATCAAAGTCGACAATATAGAATTCTACAAAAGATGGAGGATTCTAAGAGATCTCCTTAAAAGATAAAGATCAAAGATTAGGAAAAGATTTAGTTTCCTAATACAATTAAGATTCCTTTATAAGTCTTATGGTCTCTTTATATAAAGAGATCATAGACGCATAGTTTAGAGGTATGCTAGTGTGATTGTGTGCACCAAAATGTGTGCGTGTGTATCATATAGATAGATGTAGATGTCTAGAGTTGGTTTAGCCTCAAGGTCTTTGACCTTGTTACAGTTAGGTAACTGTTCTATATTGATCAAATAGAATTGGGGCTTGTATGAACGTAAAACCTTAAGAAAATAACATTGTTCTTTATCCATATTCCGCTATGCATCTACATACTTTGTTATTTTTGATCCTAGGAGCTTTAAACGATTCCCCACAGCATGGCATGTGATGATCGCATATAGACTTGTGAGGTAAACGACATGTAAAAGTATTAAAGTGAATGAAATCGATTGTAAATTTTATTTTATTTTTTAAAAAGGGGAAAAATATTATCAACACGTGTGAGACGGTATGACCATTTGGGTCAGGTTTTAAAATTTGTTCCATACATATATGCATTCGAAACAATTTATAGGAAATGGTCTAAATACATTACTATTTTACACTCTAAAAAATTGTTCCAAATACACAAGTATTCGGCATAAGCCTTAGAAGCCATTTTAAATACATATATGTATTCGGCACTTAAGGTACCGATTGTCCCAAATACATAAGTATTTGGCACCGATAATTGAACCGGTCCGGTTCGGTCTTCGGTCCGGTCCTACAAGGCATAATGTTCGGGTTTTTTGGTAAGACCGACTGGACCGGACCGGACCGAAGACCGAATTGGTCCAAAACGCCAGACCGAGGACCAGACCAAAATACGTTCGGTCCGGTCCGGTCGGTCCGGTTCGGTCTGGTTTTTCGGTCTGGTCCGGTCGAACGGTCCGTATGCTCAGCCCTACTCTAAGGCGTAGAGTTTAAGGGTTAAATAAGCTAGACATTTGCGTTAGAGCTTAATTAGATTTTATAAAGCTAAATGGTAAATCTCTATTCAACTCTCTTCGAGGATACGACCCCGGACTAATAGTTATTACTTTTCCTAAAGTAATTCTATCTCTAAACGGTAATTTATTACCGACCGCTTTACACGCGTCAGTCAACTATTACGGGTTAAAGGATATAGGTTATTGGTTACGCTTAGGGGTTAAATTAATGTGACCAATGATAACCTAATGCACATGACCCATGACCCATGTGAATTAGCCATTATCACCGGTAATGCATGGGTCCATGACACTATAAGCCACTACAACCCAATGCACATGACCCATGACCCATGTTAATTACCCATTGTCACCAGTCATGGATGTGTCGTAACATGACACTATATGCCACTACAACCCAATGCATATGACCTATATGATGTTAAATACCCATTAATTAATGTAACTAGTTATAACCTAATGCACATGACCCATGACCCATGTTAATTACCCATTGTCAATCACCAGTCATGTATTGGTCGATAACATGACACTATAAGCCACTACAACACAATGCACATGCCATGACCCATGTTAATTACCCATTGTCACCAGTCATGGATGTGTCGTAACATGACACTATAAGCAACTACAACCCAAGATATTTTGTTTTAAATACATCAGTTTTATCATAAATAACCGATCTATTTATCATCGAAGTAAAATTTAACTTAATTTTAGGCACTAAATCTAAAAATTTCAGATCCCGCTTTATACTTTTCAAGTCTCCCGCCTACTCCGCCCCTTTTTCTAAAATCAAAACCCTATCAATTTTCCCCTCTTCCTGCCGCCAATCTTAGTTTTCCCCCCTCACAAATACAAAGACTTTTGCCCTCTTATTTGTTTCATATATTTTTGTTGGATTTCATCTCCACCACGGCCACACCTCTTCTGGTCATTATAACAACCACTACTACAGATTTTGGAATAGAGCCCCCTTAATAAAGCCATGTTTACGAGAAAACAAGGTTCTATGAAAGTTTCTGTCAAATTTAAGAAAATACAACCCGGTTACAAAAGGCAAAAAACTAGGCTCTATTACAACCAACATATAGAGCCATGTTTTTTTAGGTAAAAACTGAGCTTTATTTGTTTAATTTTTCATTTTAGCATCGAGCGGGATATCTCCCTCCTATTTTTTTCACTTTGCTTTCTTTTCATTCTTTTCACCTACCAGACCTCACATACACATAAACCCTAAATCAATTTTTATCTATTCACAGTTGACGGCTTATGTTCAAAAATTTTCAACAATCAATCAGGTATACAATCTTGCTCTATCATCCATTTAATCGTAAATTCGAGGTGTTGATGAGTCAAATTAACGGGTTGTTTGTCCAAATTTTTAACTCCTCTGATAGCTCCATTCATGGTGGTTTTAAACTCAATTTCATATAGATTCATTTTTATTATCTTTGAAATTTGTTTATTGTTTTTCAATGTTTGCATTTTTATTTAGTTATAATTATAAGTTTAAAGTGAGATTTAAGTTCGTTTATAATTAGGGATCTAAAACATAGGGTTTAATCATATACTTTAGTTAGATATTAATCAAGTTATGGTGTATATATATATGGGCTTTGTACAGAGCTTGTCATAAAGTGTGAATTGTGATATATTGTTACCTTTTCACTAATAAGTTTGTCACAGAGTGGGAATCGTAGTAATAGTCTAAAGAGATGCGTTATCTTTTGACTAATTTGCTTAACAGACTTTAGTACATTCGTTTAATAATAGATTTCTTGAGATGTTTGAGAACTTATCTCTTGAAAATTTTAAAGCAAATTAGTTCAATGAATTTCTATTTCGAAAACAATGACTTAGGTACATCAAAATAGTTGACTTAAGTACAGACTACTAGTAACCAACAAGATTTACACCCAAAGGAAGCCTAAAAAGTCATACTAAATAAGTCATACTACAAGAAATAAGCCTAAAAACTAATCAACCATATATGGATGCTCGTTGGCATGACCATTCCTGTGGTTTTATTTACTTTAGGGTTTCTATGGTATTTCAAGCACATAAAGCATAGACGCGAAGGTACAAAAGTTAAAAAGTGATATTCTGTCTGTCGGCTATATTTGCTTCTTACTTCTTTTCTAAATCACAGATGCTGATTTTAGAAGAAAAAAGGTAAAAGAGAGACAAATTCTTCATTGAGTTAGCAGCTTCTGAATGCTTCAAGGATGTGCATCATCTTGATACGGATGGTGCAAAGCATTGTACAACATGAGCAGATGAGCAAGACTGTCCTACTAAAATTATAATGTCTTGGTTTCTAATTACAATATGAATCTGGCTTTTATGGCCGCCCGAC